>ML782995.1:584192-595069 GCA_009831015.1 Picea engelmannii
ATATGATAAGTAATAGTTACATTCTTTACAATATCATACATATGAGCACCAACTCATAATGAGGCTACAACCTCAGTTTTGCAAGCTCCAACTTGCTGAGAGCACCAACTCTTTGTTTTCTCTAGCACCCTCTAGAAGGAAGCACCAACTCCCTAGTTTCTCTAGCACCAACTCCTTGGTTTCTTTAGCACCAACTAGAAGGAAGCACCAACTCCCTGTGTTCAAGCACCCACTTGAACCTTTGAGGAAACCAGACCTCCCTAGCTCCACCCAACCACCCTAAAATATAAATCTTTGCTACTGAAACTTATTATAGTGATATGATTTTCAGTAATGGCTTACCAGACTCATCATTGTTCTGCTACATTTCATTGCTCTGTCTGCCTTATTGCCTTTCTACACACATCACTTGCGCTGTCTGTTATTCCACTTTTTATGCTCTGTGCGCCATGTCCATTCACAACACAATTCCTCTTCTGTCCTATTCATCTGTTGCACTAACCTCATTCTTCACACATGAATCACCTTCACCAACAACAATCACAACAAACTCCAAATAGCGACCGTAACCGCTTCTCTTCTTTGTGCCCTGTATATATAGCTTCTGTGCATCTTCTGCATGCAATATTCACCATTCTACATGCTCATACTGCGCCAATCTCCTCCACCTCTCGAGTGCTCTGTGTGATCATCATTGTAACTGTTCAGCTTCTCTGGCCATTTTCCCACGCGATCAACATCACTGGATGTTATGTTGAGATTCCTCAGCCTCTCTGGTAGTTGAGACTCTTCGTCTTCTCTGTGACAGTCGAGCTCACCTTCTCTGTTTCAGTTATAGGCTTCCACGCTCATCCATCTGTCAATCCCTTCTAAGAATAGTCTTCCTTCACTTGGACATAGCTTGGAGATTCTTCATCTCCTCTGGCGATCACACAGGGGTCTCTTCGAATTCTCTAGTAGACACCATCAATGGTTTTTGGTAGTTTCACTGTGTCGTGCATCAGTACCCCTTCGATCAACACTTGATCTGATGGTTCAGATTACATCACGATTTCACATATCGCGATATCGGTACTCCTACTGTCAATAATATTTGACATACCCAACTCTCGATCCCCGATGCCTCTCTATTGACTGGAATCAACGGTCCAGATCAAAGATTGATCTGACGGCTCAGATTACATCGTGATTTCACATATCATGAAATCAGGATTCCTGCGGTGAATGTTTTTTGACAACTTCAACACTCGATCCTCGAAACTCCAACATGGTGTCCATCTACTGACGTCACACGTGGATTGACATGTGTTGAATACTACCACGTGTCACTCTGATTCGTGACTTACATGTGCCTGAAATGTTGAATCAGTCTAACACTTGTCAATGCCTGGTTGTGCCACATGTTCCTAGCTGACGTGGGTCGCGTCGACATTCTAGATCACATCTTGATCTGACGGTTCAGATTCAGTCAAGATTTCACACATCGCGATTTTGGGATTCTTGATGTCAATATTCTTTGACATATCCAACACTCGATCCTCGAAACCCCGACAGGGAGTCAGATCAACTATTCAGATGTGATCTTGAATTGACAGCTCAGATTATGCTAGGATTTTTCATATCGAGAAATTGGGATTCCTGTTGCATTATTTCTTTGTCATTTCCAACACGCGATCCTCGAAACTTCGATAGGGAGTCGGATCAACGGTTCAGATAACCCCCTGAGATGGACGGTCCTCCTGCTTATAGTATTTGTGAGCCCTCTACTCTTTTCACTTTTAAAGATTGTGTAGGTTTTCCTCGATCCAGCGGTGGTCAGACCCTGTGCTCAGATCTGACGCCTCTAACTTCAATTAGCCCTCCGGCTAAGATCGTGGTCCACGTGACCTCCCCCTATATGAACACAGTCAAACCTCCTCATCGGGGATTCATACTTTCCAATGTCAAAACATCTATGTCCTCAGGATTCATGATCCCTCGAATCCCGATGTGCTCTTTACGCACTAGCTCTCCTGGCTAGGATCCTCACCCATATGATCGTTATCCCCATGACCGCAGTCTTACCACTCGTCGGGGTTTCAAGCTTTTCAATGCTGCAATTCATTGGCTCAGGAGATTCCCGATATGTGAAACCCCGATGAGTCAACCCCCCTTTCGGGATTTCACCTTGGCTTTTCCCGATGGTAAACCTTGTGCAGCTCCTATCCGATCTGACGGCTGACGGGATTTCTGAATGAGATCCAACGACTCTCGATCTCTCCCTACTGTAGGCTTCTCGTAAGCTTCTCCTGGACGTAGAAACCAATGGTCCAGATCTTCTTCCTCAGCTGATCTGACGGCGGCTGTGCTCCCTCTTGAGCTTTGCACACTTTCCTCCCAACCTTGGGAGAATTACAAGTTCTCAAAGGCCTCGACCTTTGTCTTCCTTCTCCTCTGCGAACTCCTGTATCTTGAGCTTTGTTGCATGCATTCTCCTCAATGTTTCTCCTCCTTAGCTTACGTTGTTCCTGTTTTTCCATCAATGCACACTCTGATCCTGCCATCTTCACTGTTGTACTTGCCATCAATGACAATCATACACTACCTGTTAAACATTTGCCAACAATCTCCCCCTTTGGCATTGATGGAAACTAAGGCACCCGAATTCTTTTCTCTCCCTTTGACATCAATGTCAAAGAAGAGACATGCTCCCCCTGAGCTATTGCGGTAATTTTAGGAGGCATTAGATATTCAAACAATGCAAAACTCCCCCTAACAAGATGGACCTTTTAGGTGTGAAACGAAATGACACCCAGTTTTTGTCTGAGATATTCAAACAGTGTCTTGGCTAGGGGCTTAGTAAAGATGTCTGCAATTTGTTCTGTAGTGGGAATGTAATGGACCTGAACAATCTGATTGGTGACTTGCTCTCTCAAAAAATGATATTTTATGGGAATATGTTTTGTCTTGGAGTGGAGGACAATATTTTTAGACACACTGATGGCACTTGTATTATCACAATGAATTGGGATCGATGCAGTATATTTTACCTCTAAGTCTACAAGTGTCTGAATCATCCATAATACCTATGTGCAACAGGTAGCAACAGCAATGTACTATGCCTCTATAATTGATAAAGAAATGGAACCTTGCTTTTTACTAAGCCAGGCTACTAAGGAGTTACCCAAGAAGAATTCTCCTCCACTGGTGCTTTTTCTCTCATCAACACAATTTGCCCAATCTGCATCTGAATAAGCAATCAACTGAAGACTTTGATTTCTGGTATACCACAGACCATAAGTCATTGTTTCTTTTAAGTACCTGAATATCCTTTTGATAGCTTGCAAATGAATCTGTTTAGGTGCAGCCTGATACCTTCCTACAATTCCTACAGCATGCATTATGTCTGGGCGAGTTGCTATGATGTACAACAGGCTTCCTATCATTGATCGATATGAGCTTTGATCAATAGCAGGTGAATCATCATCCTTGCTTAATTTACATCCAGTTACCATAGGTGTACCCACAGGTTTAGAATATTCCATTTGAAACCTTTTCAACATTTCTCTTAAATATTTTCCTTCAGAAATGAAGATCCCATCGGGCCTCTGAGTAATTTGCAGACCAAGGAAAAATGACAGTTCTCCTATCATAGACATTTCAAATTCAGACTCCATGGTAGAAGAAAACCATTGTACCAGTGAATATTTATTACATCCAAAGATTATGTCATCTACATAGACTAGTACGATGAGAAAATCATTATCCTCTGTCTGAATATACAGATTACTATCAGTTGTTCCTCTCTTGAACCTTTTGTCTTTGAGATACGTATCTAGTCTATGATACCAGGCTCGAGGGGCTTGTTTTAAACCATATAAATCTTTCTTCAACTTGCATACTAAGTCAGGGTTATCAAACAATTTGAAACCCTCTGGTTGTTCCATGTAGACTTATTCACTTAAATCTCCATTGAGAAAGGCTGACTTGACATCCATTTGGTAGACTTTAAACCTTTTATGACAAGCATAGGAAAGAAACATTCTGATAGCTTCTAATCTTGCTATGGGTGCAAATTTTTCATCAAAATCCAGTCCTTCTATCTGAGCATAGCCTTTACAGACTAACCTCGCTTTGTTCCTGGTAACTTGTCCTTACTCATTCAACTTATTCTTAAAGATCCATTTGGAGCCAATGACGTTTTTACCTTTGGGTCTTTGAACCATCTCCCATGTATTGTTTTTCTCAATCTAATCAAGTTCTTCATTCATTGCTTTAACCTAGTGATCATCTGTGTTGGCTTCATTAAAATTCTTGGGTTCCGGCATGGATATGAGAGCTATATGATATTGTTCGGTGGTTTTGATTAGCTTTCTCCTGGTTTGTACCCCTTTGTCTTTTTCTCCAATTATCTGACTTGCTGGATGATTCTTTTGAATGATTTTGGAGGAGGAATTTGTAGTTGACTGCTGATTTGAGTCTGTCTGAGTATCCGAGTCTTCATCTAATTCAGAGTCTTCATTTTCTGATTCTTGGACCTGTTCATCTTCAGCTTTAGCTATGTCTTCTGTAGAAGTCTCATTACCGTACACCTCTCTTGCTGGGATTCCTTCATCAATTTTTACATCAATACAATCAACCATTTTATGCAGCCTCTTGTTATAGCATCTGTATCCTTTACTGTTTGTAGCATACCCTAATAAAATACCTTCATCCATCCTGTCATCATATTTTCCGAGGTTTTCATCATTATTCTTTATGTAGCATTTACTCCCAAAGACTCTGAAGTGTTTGATTGAGGCAGGTCTTCCAAACCATAATTCATAAGGTGTTTTGTCACTTTGTGGTCTGAGGTGAGCTTTGTTAAGCACATGGACTGCTGTGTGTATTGCTTCTACCCAGTAGGTTTGACCAATGTTCTTCTCATTCATCATTGACCTGGCCATTTCCTGCACTATTCTGTTTTGCCTCTCAACTACTCCATTTTGTTGTGGAGTTCTTGGTATTGTGCATTCTCTCTTGATCCCATGCTCATCACAGAATTCCTTGAAGTCTCTTGACATAAACTCTCCTCGCCGGTTTGATCTTACTGCCTTTAACCTCTTCCTTGTTTGAGTCTCAGTTAAAGCCTTAAATATCTTAAACTTCTCAAATGCTTCATCTTTTTCTTTGAAAAAAGCAACCCAAGTAAGTCTGGAGTAATCATCGATAATCAGAATGAAGTAGTTTTCGTTTCCTGTGCCTTCCTGTCTTGATGGTCCACATAAGTCCATATGAACTAGTTGGAGTGGTTTCTCTGTTGAAGTGAAACTCTTGGAATTAAATTGTTTCATGTTTTGCTTCCCTACTTGATAGGGTTTACACACTGAATCTTGGGGCTTTGATATTCTCAGAAGATCTTTTACTGCCTTGAGGTTTTTGAGTTTAATTAAGTGGTCAAAGTTTAGATGTCCAAGTCTCTTATGCCATAACTAGATTTCATCATATTTGCTTAGATGACATTCTTCTCTATTTTCTTTCAGCACATATACATTATTTTCTGTCCTTATGCCTTTGGCCACCACTTGTCCTGAGTTTACAGACTTTATCTTGCAGTCCTTGGACGTGAACAACACCTCGCATCCTCTATCACACATTTGACTTACACTGAGCAGGTTATGCTTCAGCCCATCCACAAGTAGAACATCTTGGGATTTTCCTTTTCCATTACTTAAGCTCAGCATCCCTTTGCCTTTTATTTTCCCTGGAGCATCATTTCCAAAGGTTACACTTCCTGATTTGATTTCACTTAGAGATAGAAACTTGCCTTTGTCTCCCATCATGTGTTTGGAGCATCCACTATCTATATACCAAGGGTTTGTTTTTCATTGAGCAGACAATACTAGTCCACACTTGTTACTTTCCTTCTTCTTCCAAAACTTGACAATTTCAGCAGGGGATTTCGAATCTAGTTCATAGTTCCTTAACCAACACTCAATAGATTTATGTCCAAAGTTATGATAGGTGTAGAATTCAACCTCATTATTCAATAAGTTTAACTTGTTGTTGCAGTGTTGCCTACTTATTGACTGTTGATTATTTCCTGGCCTCCTTAGATGTATGTGTCCAGACTTAGTTTGGCAATTTGCAGTCCATGAAGGATTATTACTTGATTGTATCATTCTTTGTTGTGGGAAGTATTTATTCCTTTGAAATCTTAATTGCTCATGTCTAAGTCTTAAGGAACAATTTACAGCTTTCTGACCAAAATTAGAACAGTAGAAGCAATAGCCATAGAAAAATTCTTTGTACCTGGAAAATGGTTTCTTTCTTTGAGCAAATCGATTTCTTTCTTGCTGAAGACATCTTCCAGCAGAGAGAGCATTGTTTCTTCGTTCTACAGATTCAATCCTGGCACCTTTTTCTTTACTCGTCCTGGGTGGCTGATTGTCTTCCTTTGTTTCTGCAGACTTGTTATTGTCATTGGTTGTACTTTTGACAAACTTGATGGGTTCTTCATTTCCTGACTTCCCACTGCTTGATCCCTCTTCATAACCCAAACCAGTTTTCAGCTTTGGATTCCTTTGCTGATTCAAAATGGTGGCTAATCCTTCTGAGGCTTTAATACGTGACATATTCTGATTATACAAGGCTTGAAATTTCTCCATTTCTTTCCTTGTTTTCACTACTTCTTGTTCTAATGATTTACATCTTGTCTTCTTTTCTGATAGGTGTTGTTTCAGAATCTCTTTGATTTTCTTTGCCTCTTCCAATTCTACTTTTAGTAGGACAAGGTCTTCACCGGGTTCTTGATTGTCTTTCTCTAACTGTATTAACAATTGTCTTTGCTTTCTGTTCTTGATTCTTAGTCTATCAATCTCTTCCAATGCACTGATCAGTTCTCCTTCCATGTCAACCACAACTTCTTCATCATTCTCATCACTGCCTGTGAATTTATTATCATAATTCTTTTTGGCCATAAGCATGAAGTCATTCAACTTATCTTCATAGGAAGAGTCACTATCAGTGTCTTCTGAGGAGTCATCATTGTTTACTCATAAACTTTTCTTTTTATCAAATCTCCTGGATTTGTGCTTCTCTTCACCTTCATAGTTATGATCATGTTTCTTGTGTGGACATTTATTTGCAAAATGACCTATCCTTACATAGTTAAAGCATTTGAAAGGTAGTTTACCTTTGTATTTTCCTGATCCCTTCTTCAGCCTCTTCACAAATTTTGCTTCAATTTCATCGGGCTCATAATCCTCATTCTTGTCTTCTTTAAATGATGCTTCTCTGGAAGTGGGTTTATCTTTAATTATTCTCATTTCATATGCAGTGAGTGTTCCTAGAAGTTGATCAAACTGCAAGGTTTTTAGATCATTAAGTTATTCTATAGCAAATACCTTTGGGTTGAACCTATCTGGGAGAGATCTCAAGATTTTCTGAACTAAAGAAGGTTCCCCAATTGTTTCACCAAGTGCCTTCATTGCATTTACCATTTCTTCTATTCTCAGAAAGTATTTTCCAATAGTTTCATCTTCCTTCATCTTCAGTTGTTCAAACTGTATTCTGTAGGTTTGAAGCTTTGCATCCTTTACCTTCTCATTACCCTCATAACTGTTAATGAGTTTGTCCCACATTTCTTTGGTAGTTCCTAGGTGCATAACTTTTATGAATTCTGCTTCTGCAAGCCCACTCAAGATAACATTCAAAGCCTTAGCGTTGAAGCTAAATTCTAGTTTGTCATCCTTATTAGCTAGCACAACTGGCTTTACATAACCATTATCTACCACATCCCAGACATATGGACCTAAATCCATTATGTAGGTTCTCATTCTAACTTTCCAGAAGGCAAAGTTTGTTCCATTGAACAGAGGGGCCTTATTGGTTGAATTTCCTTCATGGCTTGACATGCATGTTTAAGCTCTAGGACCTACCCTTAGATAAAAGGGGCCGACTCTGATACCAATTGTTGGACAACTGAGAGAGGGGGGTGAATTAGTTGTTACCATGCATAAACAATTATGGTTCTTTTAAACTCTTTGCGGAGACACTGAATGATGATCACAATAATGCATGGAAATAAACAATAACACTTTCAACATTATTCACATATATGAGAAACACAGAGACAGATATTTCCCGAGGAAACCCATGCAGGGTAAAAAACGCTTTTTCTTTATATTATAAGTAATAGTTACATTCTTTACAGTATCATACATATGAGCACCAACTCATCATGAGGCTACAACCTGTTGGCAACCAATTCAATTTTTTCAATTGCCCTAAAAGCTGCCTACACCTATGACTTCTGAACTTCAAGTTATCGTCGCGTTTTGCAAATAGACGATATTTTCATTTCTTGTGACAATTGCAATTTGGTCTCCATTCAGTTTTTCACGACTGAAAGCGTGAAAAACTCCTCTTTCATTTTTTGAACTGTCATGATCTTCTCATTGATATTCTGAAAGGCACTTACCTTTGGTTTATTATTAAGTGGCTGGAATGACTTTTCGAACTATGTCCATTTGTCTATCCTTACTTTGATTGTGCAGTTTGATCTTTATTTGATTGATAAAGCATTGAGCATATGAATTTATGGATTTTACTTGATTATATATGGATCATGGTTGATTTTGGTTTTTATATGATGTGATCCTTATAAGCTCTTGGCTTATCGATTTTATGAAATCTCTTGTCACAATGTTTTATGAACTTTGATTACATATTATGTGACAAGCGCATGGGTAACATATGAGTCTAATTTCATATTGAATGGCAATGTTTGATTATACACATGGCATGTTGATTAAACATTTGGGTTTTTAATTTAACGTTGGTTTGAACTATTATACGCGTCGATTTAACTTTGGATTTGATTTTATATTGAACATTCAAACCATAGATTGGCACATTGGTGTATATTATTCACCGTTTAAATCTTGAGTTGGCCAAATATTTTGGTTTATGTTATGACTGATGGAATAGCATTGTACCTTGTCATTATTGTTATGCATGGCAATGAACTAACCCACCACCTTCGCACACGTACATTAATTTGCCTCCCCCTTTCATCATTCTCAGCTGTTAGCCAAAAACGATTTTGCTCCTGTGCGTTTAATCCAAACCCTACCATGCGCCTGCGCCATGGCTCCAGTCGTAAGGGATGAACCCAATGGTTTCCAAGCTTTGTTGATGTTTGATGGTGGTTATAGTGACCTTGAGGAATTCGGATGGCTCCCGTTCATCCGAAAGTTTGATGGTTTTAACTCTAGTGTGGCTCGACAATTCGCGTTAACCTTTGATGGTTGCCGAGCCAAGGTTGGGGATGTGCAATTAGAAATTGATGAGCAATTTCTTAGTTTAGCTACCGGTCTGCCTGCTGTCGGACAGAGATGGTCAAAAAATTGTAAAGTGGAAGATGTCCCATGGACATTGCTCTTCCAGTCATGAAGAGTGAGCTCCTGTGACAAAGGTTTGCCCGTGAATATGCTAAAGCAACGTTGGCACGACTTGCTTATGATAACCAATCAATTTATCACTTGCGAGGGCCGGTATGGTTTCGTTTTCCTGTACCACCTTTGGCTACTTATGGTTTTCATGGGCTATGAACTTAATATGCCTTATTACTTGCATAGGAGTTTGTTTAAAATGTCTAAAAGGTACAAATAGAACCAGGCCGATAACAACCTATTTCATTTTGGGTTAATCAAAATGCTTGTGGTTTGTCATTTGGGGTTACATCGGGACTGTTGGAATGATTTTATTAAACGCAATAATTTTGATGATTCAAGCCCACCACAGGTTGACAAACCTGTGGTGAACGAGAGTAATTCAGTACCCCCTGTTCCTTATAGTGCTCTGTTACCTAAACCCCTACCCGAACCACCTATTGACCTACCCGGTTATGTGACCACAGATGTGGAAATTGTTAAACCCATGGCTAAAAGGCCTAAGGCAAAACCTAATGCAAATTCTAAAGGTAAGAAGAACGCCCAATTAATCTCTCTGATGGAAAGAAACAAACCGAAAATTCCTGTCAACCCTGACCCTATCATGGTGAGTGAAGATTCTGACTCGGAGATTGAATGTTACCTAGCAAGTGAGTATCCCTATTCTGAAGGTTTGTGTGACAAACCCTCATACAATTTTGTCAAAAACCTACCACCTTGTTTTCAAAATGATCCTAATTATCCAGGCATCAAAATGCCTTGTGAAACCCCTGGTGACTCGTCGAAACCCCTTCCTGCTCTATCTCAACCAGCTGCTCCACCATGTGATCAGTGTGGCTCATGGTTAGAAAGGTATTACCTCGATGTGCCAATGCTGCAGTCCAGAATTCATGCTCTGGAGGATCAAGTTGCAAGGATCACCATTCAAAAATCGAAGATGCCATCCACTGATAAGAAACAGCGAACAACTGGTTCGATTTTGTTTAAGAACGTGGAGTCGGCAACAACATTCATCAATTCAAAATTGGCGTAGCTCGAACAACCTCACTGGTATGATTATCACCTGTTTATATGAAAAACTCATAAACTCTGTTTACAGCGTGGATTTACTTTGACACATAAGCATAAATTTTTGTATATAATTTTGTTTTGATAAATCTAATTTCGTTATCGTTTTAAATTTCGATTGGATTTGTCTTTGATTCGATTGATCGTGGGATTAGATTTGATTGTTTTAATTTAGTTTCAGTTGAGTTCTCTATGCTTATTGAAGTTGTTAATATATTTTCTAAACACAGGCTGTTTCTGGTATTCCAATGTAGAACACAGTCAATGGCTCGATTTGAATTGGTTGTATTCTATACGATATGGTTGGCATAATGGTTAACTGTAATATTCCATGTCTTTTTCGATCAATTCGAATATCATTCTGTTAATGCATAACCAAATTGCAACTGTTCGATT
>ML782995.1:595119-609461 GCA_009831015.1 Picea engelmannii
GGCTCGATTTGAATTGGTTGTATTCTATACGATATGGTTGGCATAATGGTTAACTGTAATATTCCATGTCTTTTTCGATCAATTCGAATATCATTCTGTTAATGCATAACCAAATTGCAACTGTTCGATTCGCATCGATTGACTGTGTTATCAGCCCGATCCATATTTCAACAAACATATTGTTTAAATCTAATTTGGGAATGGAAGTGATTATGCCCAGAATTACGATTTGTTTCTATTTTTAACTCAGTTACGATTTGCTCTAATTGTTACCCAGTTATGGTTATCACTGCTGTTGGTGGTTATGATCACTAATTTTGGTCCTGTCTGTCGACTGTGTAACACCCAACGATCGAAATCTATGGCGAAGTTTGTTGATGTTGTTTCATTGTGACTATAATCGTAACAACCTTTCTATATTGGTATTTGATTAAAACAATATGAATCGTATGCACATTGTTACAGCCGTAACAAATCGATTATGATTGAGTTGAATTAAATCGTATCTGATCCGATGTGATTCACTGCTTACTTTCGTTTGGATATGAAAAAGTTTGGTTATCATTTGATCCGATTTCATAGCAACTAAAACAGAGCATTCTTATCCTGTTTTGATTGCATCCTTTTCGATTTTGTTTAATTCGAATGATAAATTTTCTTGAACCATTAGTAATTCGATTTTAATGTTTATTAAAAGAAAATTAAATTGGATTGTTTTAAAAAGATTTCATTTGATTTCTATCTGATTCTATATGCTATTCTAGACTAGCTACAGAATTAGATGATTCTGTAGCTAAGTCTGTAGGATCAATTTTTTAGTGTTTTGTTACTTAAATATCTTTCTAATTTGATATTTGTGTTCTATTGCAGGTAAATTCGAAATTGCAATTGAGTTGATGAGTAGTTAGGAGATATTTCAAAGATTTCACTTGCATTTGATTTTCCTAGTTTAGTTGATTTTGGGATTTTTCCCTGATTATGTAAAACTGTTTGATATTGTCCACAGGGATGTTTTACCCTGTGGAGAGACTTATATATACTTATGATTTTTGTAATAATGTTCATCCTCATTCGTGGGAGAACAAGGATATGGATTTTTAATACAGACTGAAGCAAAATTGATGTTTTGTCACAACTTTAGCTTCTCAATATATCAACATTTTGTTTCATGTTTTGCATATCAATTTGCTTGTGGTTTATGACTACTTTAGCTATCTAGATCATATGAAAATGATATAATTTTAATCACTGTAATCCATATCTGGTTTCTTCCAATTATATAAAAAACATAGCAATTGTTTAGTTGAGTTTGTGAATGACAGGTTTATCTTCTTCATGAGTTGAATTATATAATATAAATATTTGCATAACAGGTTTCCCTTATTGCAGAGATTTATAATCATCAGATTGTTATGGTTTTTTTATGTCTTGTTTGTCCTGTTAATAACTCAAAGAGCAGCACAGCCTATCGTTTACGAGAATCTTTTGGACTAATCCTATGTGAGTTTACTTCCTCCGACCAGCTTCACAATCATCAAACACAGGACAAATTAGGAGTGCTTCCAGGTTAGTTAGTCTTTTCCTTGTTGTTTTCATTAAGTAGTTTAGTTTAGAAATAATTTTAATTAGATTTATATTAGATCGTTTAATTTCAGAAATTATATTAGATCGTTTAATTTCAGCAGTTTTATTTCTTTTCATAAAATATAAAAATCAAAAAACATATCTTGCTGTCTTAGGGCAGAAAACACATGAGTTTTGCAGGTTTTAATTAAATCTGTAGATTGTTTAAAGTGTACATTTGTGAATAAGTAATATTGCAGTTGGTAATTAGATAGTTGATTTGAGTTATTATATTAGTAATTAGAAGATTGTATATAATAGTTAGAATAGTTTTATTAGTTTTAGTTAGATTAGTTAGTTTAGGTTAGTTTTGTCTTTGGTCTCCTAAAGACCTTAGAGCGGCCAACGGAGCCGTTAAAATCGTCAGGGTGGTTCATTACAAACGACTTGGGTTATTTAGACAACCCCGGACCGGTTCCACTCTCTCAATTGATGGACAGACTATTTCGCTCGTCAACACAACCTCAGTTTTGCAAGCTGCAACTTGCTAAGAGCACCAACTCTCTGTTTTCTCTAGTACCCACTAGAAGGAACCATCAACTCCCTGGTTTCTCTAGAACCAACTAGAAGGAAGCACCAACTCCCTGGTTTCTCTAGCACCAACTAGAAGGAAGCACCAACTCCCTGTGTTCAAGCACCCACTTGAACCTTTGAGGACACCAGTCCTCCCTAGCTCCACCCAACCACCCTAAAATATAAATCTTTGCTATTGAAACTTATTACAGTGATATGATTTTCAATAATGGCTTACCAGACTCATCACTGTTCTGTTTCATTTCGTTGCTCTATCTGCCTTATTGCTTTTCTGCACACATCACTTGCGCTGTCTGTTCTTCCACTTTTTATGCTCTGTGCACCATCTCCATTCACTGCACAGTTCCTCCTCTGTCCTATTCAGTTGCTGCACTCACCTCCTTCTTCACACATGAATCACCTTCACCAACAACAATCACAACAAACTCCAAATAGCGACCGCAACCGCTTCTCTTCTCTGTGCCATGTATATATAGCTTTTGTGCATCTTCTGCATGCAATATTCACCATTCTACATGCTCATACTGCACCAATCTCCTCCACCTCTCGAGTGATCTACGTGATCTTCATCGTAACTCTTCAGCTTCTCTGGCCGTTTTCCCACGTGATCAGCATCACTAGATGTTATGTTGAGATTCCTCAGCCTCTCTGGCAGTTGAGACTCTTCGTCTTCTCTATGATATTCGAGCTCACCTTCTCTGTTTCAGTTACAGGCTTCCACGCTCATCCATCTGTTAATCCCTTCTAAGAATAGTCTTCCTTCACTTGGACGTAGCTTGGATATTCTTCATCTCCTCTGGTGATCACACAGGGGTCTCTTCGAATTCTCTAGTAGACACCATCAATGGTTTCTGGTAGTTTCACTGTGTCGTGCATCAGTACCCCTCCGATCAACACTTGATCTGACGGTTCAGATTACATCGTGATTTCACATATCGCGATATCGGTATTCTGCTGTCAATAATCTTTGACATGTCCAACTCTCGATCCTCGATGCCTCTCTATTGACTAGAATCAATGGTCCAGATCAAAGCTTGATCTAACGGCTCAGATTACATCGTGATTTCACATATCGTGAAATCAGGATTCCTGTGGTGAATGTTTTTTGACAACTTCAACACTCAATCCTCGAAACTTCAACGTGGTGTCCATCTGCTGACGTCACACGTGGATTGACATGTGTTGAATACTGCCATGTGTCACTTTGATTCGTGACTTACATGTTCCTAAAATGTTGTATCAGTCTGACACTTGTCAATTCCTGGTTGTGCCACGCGTTCCTAGTTGACATGGTCTGCTAACGTGAGTCGCGTCGATGGTCTAGATCACATCTTGATCTGACGGTTCATATTCAGTTGGGATTTCACACATCGTGATTTTTCGATTCTTGATGTCAATATTCTTTGACATCTCCAACACTGGATCCTCGAAACCCCGACAGGGAGTCAGATCAACGGTTCAGATGTGATCTTGAATTGACGGCTCATATTACGTCGGGATTTTGCATATCGAGAAATCGGGATTCTTGTTGCATTGTTTCTTTTTCATTTCCAACACGCGATCCTTGAAACTCCGACAGGGAGTTGGATCAACGGTTCAGATAACCCCCTAAGATGGAAGGTCCTCCTACTTCTGGGATTTGTGAGCCCTCTACTCCTTGCACTTTTAAAGATCGTGCAGGTTTTCCTCGATCCAGTGGTGGTCGGAACCTGCACTCAGATATGACGCCTCTAACTTCAATTAGCCCTCCGGCTAAGCTCGTGGTCCACATGACCTCCCCCTATATGACCGTAGCCAAACCTCCTCATCGGGGTTTCAGACTTTCCAATTTCAAAACATATATGTCCTCAGGATTCACGATCCCTCGAATCCCAACACGCTCTTTATGCACTAGCTCTCTTGGCTAGGCTCCTGGCCCATATGGCCGTTATCCCCGTGACTGCAATCTTACCACCCATCGGGGTTTCGAGCTTTTCAATGACGTAATGCATTGGCTCACGGGATTCCCGATATGTGAAACCTCGATGAGTCAACCCTCCTTTCAGGATTTCACCTTGGATTTTCCCGATGGTAAACCTCATGTAGCTCCTGTTCGATCTGATGGCTGACGAGATTTCTGAATGAGATCCAATGGCTCTCGATCTCTCCCTGCTATAGGCTTCTCCCAATCTCCTCCTGGATGTAGAAACCAATGGTCCAAATCTTCTTCTTCAGCCGATCTGATGGCGGCTGTGCTCCCTCTTGATCTTTGCACACTTTCCTCCCAACATTGGGAGAATTACAAGTTCTCAAAGGCCTCGACCTTTGTCTTCCTTCTCCTCTGTGAACTCCTATATCTTGAGCTTTGCTGCGTGCATTCTCCTCGACGTTGTTCCTATTTTTCCATCGATGCACACTCTGATCCTACCATCTTCACTGTTGTACTTGCCATCAATGACAAGCATACGCTACCTGTTAAACATTTGCCAACAGGGAAGTGGGGAAGCCGAGGGATTATTGAGAAGAGAAGGGGCACACTTTCTTGGGTGGGAAAGGCATGTGGCTAATGAGAGGTTGTAGGCTGTTAGTTGAGTGAGCACTTGAGATAGAGTCTTTCCTATTGTCCATGAGCCTTATCCTGGATGGGAATCCCTTTACCCTAGGTGGAGTTCAGTCCCATCTCAGGGGTGACTCACTATTGAGAGTGATGAACAATGTAGTCTATGGCCAAGAGGTTCATGGACAGTCTGTAAGTAGTTGGTGACATTATTTCTAAGATAAGTACCAATTGTATGATATATTGATATGTATTTTTGTTATTTACATGCCTATGTTACGATTTTATCATATATATGATTATGATTTCTTGTGTGCTTATGGGTAATTTCCTATAAATGATGCATATCAGTAGTTACTGTTATTTCAATATAAAAGTCATATGTTATAGAAGGTATTTTTTTTTATGTTTAGATGTAAATCTTTCACGAGCATGTTATATGTATATGTTTTAGTTGCATGGAGTCTAAAGAGTAGATTTAGGTGGCATTGCTTAGTTGACTACTGGGTATGCTACTATATGTTTCGCAGTATGGGAAAAAAAGTGTTCCCTAGAGTAGCAAGGCTTGGCCTGATGGCTGGGAATGTTACCAACTGGTGTTAGAGCATGAGTGGTTTCTCTGGAGTTGCGTACCCCTACCTCAAGATGGTCGGAGAGGATCGTTATAGTATGGTATCAAAGCATCAGTTCAAAACTGAGCTTGGATGGGCCAGGGGGGTGCAATTGAAGTGAGTATTCACAGAAAAGTAACTTCGAAGTGACCAGAATTGGAGTCACATAGTGTCATTGGAAAAGGTTGGCGTACTAGCATGTGTGGTAAATTTGGCACCACACGGGAAAACGTTTGCATTGTAGTGTGTGCGGTAAATTGTGGTGTCGCGTGGAAGATTACTGTGTGTTGATCCACGCGCTGAAATTAGCCTTGTGCTGTAAGCACACACATAGTAAGGTGCACACAGGGTGCACAAGTATTGCTTAACGTAGAGGATTTTTGTTAGTACTCACATAAGTATGAGTATAAGTTGTTTCATGACGATGTATTCAGTAGTGTGCGAAGATATTTGAGTGCTAAGGAATATGTTGAACTTGACATGGTGCATGCATAGGATGAAAATGCATGTGGAATATCAGTGCATGGTATCGAAACTGTGCGTAGTGGATATTGGCGCACAACGCCAGAGTAGTGCGCATAAGTAGTTGGTATGACAAAGAAGCAATGCACAATATATTTAGGTGTGTGGAGAAGCGTGTTAGCTTGTAATATTGATATGCATGATAAATATAAATGAATAGATCAAGTTAATGCATGTGAAGTCGCTTGGAAGGCAATGAGCCTGAGTTTAAATTGCATAATAATAAAAGAAAAAGAAACACATAACTGAATTGGAGCATTAATTAAAAAGAATTAAGAGTTTTAATTTCCTCCGATTTAGACAGATAAAAATAAAATATAATATTACAAGAAAAAATTATTATAAAAGAAAACAAGAGTCATAACATCACTAGATTGAAATTGTAATAGAACAGTCTAAAATCCATTTTTGTATTTATATAATCATATTAATCGCAAAATTACAAAAGGGTGATGACAGCAGTTAGCATGTTGTAAAAAGGGTTGTTTGAAGAATAGGCCTATCATCTCTTGTACTCTTTACCTCCGCTACCGGTTGTTCAAAATTCGTTGAGACATGCTTATCTTATTTGAAGACTTACTTCAGCTTAGCGATCTCTGCCTTTAAAGAAGATTCTAACCAGATTGGTTGATTCTCTCCAACACTTTCGGCCACTTTAGCCATAGATTCCTCCTTATGCCACTTACTCCTTTTCTTATTAGCGGCTGGCCTATTGATGACTAAATCCTTTATAGTGGGATTCAACCTGACTTCCAATCATGAGTCTATAACCGGATTGGTGTGGAACTTAGTTGCTAGAATGTGGGAAAGGACCCTTTCCTCCTTATTCGTAGGAAAGCCTAGCATGTTGCTTGAAAAACTAGTCTCACTTGACTTATCCTTGTCCATGTATCTCAGGTGGGGCATACCGAAATTTGTCTTTACAGAGAGCAGAAATTCGAGTAGCTTAGAGATTACTTAGGTTATGGACATGCAAATATCTTCATACTTGGGGAGTGGTAATTATAGAACTCCATTTATGAAGCACAGACAGATTACGTACAAGAGCGTTGGGTTTCCATGCTCAACCAATCCATTTCAAAAGATTAGCTTTTGATTTTGTTACATGGAAGCGTTTAGCTGACGTTACATGGATGTGAAGTACCAAATGAATGAAGCAGGGTGATCTGACTAGCCGTCGCTCACGCCACAAGTGGTGGATTTGACATGTTGAGACACATCATACCACATCTTGGCGAAAGTGGTTTCAACAAAACCACCTTCTTACACAAGTGTATATCGGAAGGCACTGCACGTCAGTGTTCTTGAGACTTGGGTCTTATCTTGAATTGTTGTGGTGATAACACTAGGAAACCGGGAGTGATAATGCTGATATGTATGTTGAATCAAAATGGTGCATATTCTCATGAATTGTTGAATTGTTATCCTGATTAGTTTCGATGGCTGCATGTTTTGTAGAATTAACAACAAATTGGTCAGGTCAGACCAGTGAAAAGTTCGTAGGAATGGAAGAGGCACAAGAGAATTACACTCATCCAGAGAAGAGTAGGGGGATGGATGTCCATTTGGGCATGGAAGGAACGAACTCCAATGAACACGGAGAAGAAAGGAATGAAGATATGAATATGGCTGAGACCATTAAGAATTTTTAGAAGGATGTCTAAATCCATATAGATGATAATGAAAGGCTTATGAAATCCAAAGAGAAGTAGGAGAGTGACTCAAGTAGATCTGAGAGTCACAAATCTTTAGAGGAGAAAGGAAAAGTAAAAAGTGCTAGTAGACATCACAATCATCCCCAAAGGAATTCCCATAAGAGAGCAGGCAACAACTCAAGTCTATCCCCTATCAGAAGGTATAAGAGATCTGTGGTGGATGATATGCGAGGAGAAATGAACAAAAGAAAACCTCCTACATTTGATGGTGAGCACAAGAAGGATGAAGATGTCAAAACATGGTTGCTAGGCATGAGGAATTATTTTCAATTGCATAATTATTCTTCTCATGTTGAAGGTAGAATCGCTATCTATCAACTCAAAGGAAAGGCCTCCATGTGGTGGGATCAACTTGTGCAGGTACATCACATTGTAGAGAAAAGTGTTACTTGGAGGGAATTCAAGAAGTATTTTGAGAAGAAGTACTTGACTAAGAGATACAATGACAAGAAAATGAAAGAGTTCTTTGAACTCAAGCTTGGAAGTACGACCATAGATGAATATGAGAGAAGGTTTCTGGAATCGTTAAAGTATGTATCTTTCATTAAGGATGAGACAATCAAGATTCAACGATATTTAAGTGGATTTCCAACGTTTATCAGTGAAAAAATATAGTATGATGATCCCAAGACATTAGAAGAGACCATAAGGAGAGATAAATTATTATATGACCAGCTGAAAGCAAGGTCAACTTCCCAAAAGGCTTGGGAAGACAATAAGAAATTCAAGATGAATTAGAGGAAGAAGGGAGCTAAGCCACCATTCTTCAGAAATAATCCACAATGGCAGCAAATTCATAAGGAAACAAAGTGATTGACATAGGAATTCAAGGGCCAAGACAACCACCTATGCAATGTTGGGGTTGTAAAGGAGACCATAGGTTCAAAGATTGTCCTCACAGAGGTGAAAAAGGTAGGGTTGTTCACAATGTACAATGAGCTGAGACAGTAGAGGACATGGGAAGAAATGTGCCAAGGATTTATGCATCCCTGGACAACAAGCAAGCAGATTATCAGTCCCACATGATTGAGGTGGAAGGTATGATCAACAACCAAACCCTTGCTATTTTAATTGATTCGAGAGCTATTCATAGTTATATAGACCCTAAGATGGTGGAAAGTTTGCAATTGCTAAGAAGCAAGAATGGGAAATCCTGGTTGGTGCAACTGGCTACAAGAGCCATAATAAAAGTTAATGAGATGGTTAAGTCTTGCCTCATAGACATGAATGGACTAAATACCAAGGAAGATTTGAACATCTTACCTTTAGGTTCCTATGACTGTTTAATTGGGATGGATTGGTTGGCCCACATCATGCTCTATTGGATTGTCATAACAAAACATTCACTTGCTTGGATGAAGAAGGGAACCAAAGAAGAGTGCATGGAATTTCCAGGGCAATAACCATTAGAGAAATTTCAGCATTGCAGTTGAAGAAATGTTATAGAATAGGATGCCAAATTTTTGCAGCTCATATGGAGGAGAGACCTAAAGCCAAGGTGCCAAAATTGGAGGATTATGTAGTCTTGAAAGAGTTTGAAGATGTATTCAAGGAAGTACCAGGACTACCCCCAAGGAGAGACATTGATTTCTCTATAGATTTGATGCATGGAGCAGGGCCAGTATCAAAGAATCCTTACAGAATGAGTACACCAGAATTGAAGGAGTTGCAAATGCAACTTGAAGAAATTTTGAAAAAGGGGTATATATTCTCAAGTGTATCACCTTAGGGTGCCCCAGTATTGTTTGTGAAAAATAAATATGTAACATTAAGATTGTGGATTGACTTCAGACAGCTGAATAAAGTGACTACTAAGAACAAGTATCCTCTACCAAGGATTGATGACCTCTTTGATCAATTGAAGGATGCAAGGATATTTTCAAAGATAGATCTCAGATCACAATACCATCAGGTAAGAATTAAATAATAAGATATTAGCAAGACCACCTTTAGAACAAGGTATGTTCATTATGAGTTCATAGTGGTACCATTTGGGTTGTCAAATGCACCATCTATTTTCATGTGCTTAATGAATGGTGTTTTCCGAGAGTATTTGGACAAGTTTTTCATTATCGTTTTGGATGGCATTCTTATATATTACAAGTTAGAGGAAGAGAATGAACATAATTTGAGGATGGTGTTTCAAGTATTAAGAGAACATCAATTGTATGCCAAATTGAGCAAGTGCTCATTTTATCAGAAACAAATTCATTATTTGGCGCATATCATCTCAAAAGATGGGATAGTAGTGGACCCTAATAAGGTAGAAGCCATTAGAGAATGGTCAACACCAAAGAATGTGACAGAGGTCTGATCTTTCATGGTCCTTGCAGGTTACTATAGGAGATTCAATGGAGGATTCTCAAAGATAGCACACCCAATCACTTCCTTGCAAATAAAGGGTATGAAGTTTCAGTGGACGTCAGACTATGAAAGGAGTTTCCAACATTTGAAACAATTATTGACAAGTGATCTAATAATAAGGATTACAGACACAAATGAATATTTCATTGTATGCATAGATGCATGTAATTAAGGACTTGGTGGAGTCCTCAGTCAAAATGGATTTGTGATATGTTATGAATCAAGGAAGTTGAAAGAGCATGAAAGAAACTATGCCACTCATGATTTGGAGTTGGCAGCCATAGTACATGCCTTGAGGAAATGGAGACACTACCTCATGGGAAAGAGGTTTGAGCTAAGAACAGACCACAATGGTCTGCAATATTTATTTGATCACCCAAATCTAAATGCTAGGAAAAGTAGATGGTTATAATTTCTAACTGCATATAACTTTGATATAAATCATATCAAAGGGAAAGAAAATAAAGTGGACGATGCACTCAGTAGGAGGGTGCATGAACTATGTGCTACAACCATCAACATGTATCAGACTGATGTTAAAAGAAAAATTCTAGAGGTTAGAAATACAGATCTACAATATAGAGAATTGGTAGCAATGCTACAACAGGGTAAGATACTTCGGAAGATGGATATTTATAAGTTAGGAGTAGATGGGATACTTCTTCACAAGAACATAATTTTTGTACCAAATGTCTAGGACTTGAAACGTATAATTTTGCATGAGATTCATAATGTTCCTTATGTAGTGCACCCTGGATATTGGAAAATTGTAGCAGTAGTCAAGAGCCAGTACATTTGGCCAGGTATGAAGAGAGAGATAACAGAATACATCGCAAGATGTATGGAATTCCAGAATGTTAAAACATAACATAGGTACCCAACAGGATTGCTGCAACCTTTGCCCATTCCTAAATTGAAGTGGGAAGTGGTGACAATGGATTTTATTACAGGATTGCCAAGAACAGGAAAGATGCATGACTCAATTATGGTGGTGGTGGACAAGCTTACAAAAGATTCTCATTTTATTCCACTAAAAACTACTAACAAGGCAACAGATGTTGCTGATATTTTCATGAAGGAAGTGGCACGATTGCACAGAATTCCTAAAACGACTGTGTTTGACAGAGACCCGAAATTCATATCGAATTTATGGAAAGGATTGTTTGAAGGATTCAAAACGAATATAAACTTTAGTACAACTTATCATCCCAAGTCTAATGGACAGACAGAAAGAGTGAACAGGGTGATAGAAGATATGTTGAGAATGTATGTGATGGACAAACCATCGAAATTGGAAGACTACCTACACTTGGTAGAATTCGCTTACAATAATGGGTATCAAGCATCAGTGAAGATGAGACCATTTGAAGCACTTTACGACAGAAGGTGAAATACTCCAGTAAGATGGGATAACCCAACTAATAGAACAGTAGTCGGGCCAGAGTTTCTCAAGGAGATGGAGGGCCAAATGTTAAAAATTAAGCAGAATTTGAAAGCTTCCCAAGACAGACAGAAAAGTTATGCTGATAAAAATAGAATCCACAGAGAATTTAATGTGGGTGATCATGTTTTCTTGAAAGTGAAAGCTAGCAGGAGTTCCCTAAATATGGGAAGCTGCGCCAAGTTAGCAGCCATATTTTTTGGACCATTTGAAATACTAGAGAGGATTAGTCAAGTTGCTGATATGATTGCATTGCCTGCATCTATGTATGCTCATAATTTCTTCCATGTATCATTGCTAAAGAAATATATACCTGATTCTAATCATGTTATTGATTGGAATGTGATTCAGGTGGAGAAAGAAGGTGTTTTTCAAGTGCATCCGGTGCGCATTTTGGACCGAAAAGTCAAACAGCTCTGAAACCGAGCCATAGGGCTTGTAAAGGTTCAGTGGAATTGGTACGACCTTGAGGATGCTACTTGGGAGCATCAATATGTAATGTGGACAAAATACCTGCATCGTTTTGAAGATTTTTGAAAAATCTGATATATATTGGTGTATGATGCACTGAGGAAAGTGCATAAATAAGGGGAGGGGATTGTAATATCCCTCGACCGAACCCAATTGTAAATGTAATATAAATATACTTAAGATGGTGAGTTGTTTTGACCTCATTTTATAATGCACATCATGTGGCATAGTGCGCACATGAACTGCACAGTAAAATGATGTAATATGCACATCGCAAGATACTACGTGCAGTAACTAAAGTGTGTACAACCTTGAGGATAGTGGATACCGCGCACAGTAACTAAAGTGCATGCAATACTAAGGTCAATGAACCTTTATGTATATGATATGCATTATAGGCTGGTGATCTAGTATTATAAGACAAAATGCTTATGTTTTGGTATTAGGCCAGAACACCTAGATGTCAAGGGCCAATGCGCCTACATTGTACATGACTCATGAGTAATATAAATACATCACTGTGTGCAGAATGACCACAATAAAAGAGATGGGAGACTAAACTTCACCAGTTAGGGAATATTATATTAATATTTCCTAAGACATAAAGTATGGATAATTATTTTATCCTGAGTTCTAAACTTGGGGACAAGTGGACAAAAGTAACTTTCGATATGACAAGTGTCAAGTTGGGGACATGCATTCATATCGTAGGGGATTTTTCTCACGGATACCTTATGAACAGGGGGGGAGGACCATAATTCTCACCATCACTTTTCATGAAGAGTTCACATTGATTCCGAAACACACTAAGTTATCTAGTCAATGATTCCATGACCATTTCACTCATACATTTCATTATCCTTGAGACAACCATTTCACCTTTTTGAAGCCTATTTCCACACCCTTTTGGTTGGTGTACCTAGTTAGCCTGGAGCAGGATTGAAGAAGTGGGTTGTCAGGCCCGTGAGCAGTTCTCTGAGTGAGAGAATTTTTGGGGATTAACTTCTGGGGATAAAACCTAGCTACAACGCTCTGAGACTTCTGGTCTTTCCTGTTGATAAAGCCCTGGAAGGGAAGTGGGGCAACCAAGGGACTATTGAGCAGAGAAGGGGCACACTTCCTTGGGTGGGACATGCATGTGGGGAATGAGAGGTTGTAGGTTGTTAATTGAGTGAGCACCTGAGATGAAGTCTTTCCTATTATCCATGATCCTTAGCCTGGATGGGAATCCATTCACCCTGGGTGGAGTTCAGTCCCATCTTGGGGGTGACTCACTATTGAGAGTGATGAACAGTGTAGTCTATGGCCGGGAGGTTCATGGATGGTCTGTAAGCAATTGGTGACAGTATTTCTAAGATAAGTACCAATTGTATGATATATTGATATGTTGTTTTGTTATTTACATGCCTATCTTACGATTTTATTATATATGTGATTATGATTGCTTGTGTTCTTATGGGTAATTTCTTGTAAATGATGCATATTGGTAGTTACTGTTATTTCAATATAAAATTTGTATTTTACATAAAATATTTTTTTGTTTATGTTTAGATTTAAAGCTTCCACGAGTGTGTTGTATGTATATGTTTTAGTTTCATGCAGTCTAAAGAGTAGATTTAGGTGGCATTGCTTATTTGAATACTAGGTATGCTACTATATATTCCGTAGTATGGGAACAAAAGTATTCCCTATAGTAGAAAGGCCCGACCTGATGGCTGGGAATGTTACCAACTGGTGTTAGAGCATGAGTGGTTTCTATGGAGTGGCGTACCTTGGCCTCAGGATGGTCGGGGGGGTCGTTACACCATCACCAAGAAACATATTTGAGGTGAGCAGTTTTCATGGGTTAAAAAGATTTTATACAAATTTTATCAGAAATTTCAGTGGTATATGTACACTCATGCTGGACAATATGAAGAAGAAACACAAATATTTTAGCTGGACAGAGGAAGCTGAAATTGTTTTCAAAGTGTTGAAGGATAAGATCAGAGAACAACCAATTTTGGTTTTACCAGATTTTGGAAAAGCATTTCATGTAAGATGTGATGCAAGTGTATTAGCTATTGGAGCAGTCTTGAGTTAGGATAATAGACCAGTTGCTTATTTCAGTGAAACGATGAGTGACACCAATAAGAAGTATTCCACATATGAAAAATAATTTTATGCAGTGATTCACGATTTGAAGAAGTTTAGGCACTATCTAATTCCTAAAGAAATTTTCTTGTACAGTGATAACCAAGATTTGCAGTTTATTACTAGGAAAGAAAAGTTGAATCAGAGACATGCTAAATGGGTAGATTTATGCAAAATTTTACTTTTGTTATTAACCATATTTTTGGAACTACTTTGCAGATGCTTTGAGTAGGAGGAGTTTAATTGTATAGGAATTCCAAGTGGATACCTTAGGGTTTGAACACCTCAAGGAGATGTATAGAGAAGATGCAGATTTTAAGGAAGCTTATGAGGCATGCAATAATCCTTTGTTGGGAGATAGAATCCCATGGAATGAATATTTGATCCAAGAT
>ML782995.1:639391-660407 GCA_009831015.1 Picea engelmannii
TCCATCAAGACTTTCATCATTTCTCTCATTTCCATGAAATCCTTTCTGAGATCTTCATCTTCTGTAGGAATATGTTCATGACTCTCTTCATGAGCCATACTTGGTGAATGCCTCCTTGAAGCTTGAGGTGATGATATATTTTTCTTCTTGAAGGATGAGAACTTGGCTCTACAAGTTGACCTTCTCCTCTTGTGAGTTTCAACCTTGTGAGCATCAGAAATCAAAACACTTGCAAATAATCAAGCCTTCAAAAACCTAAGCTCTGATACCAACTTGATCTGAAAATGATAAAGACTTGTATTCTTGAAAATATTTGCAAGTTTTAATTCAAGTGTTCTTATGAAAAATGATCAATTTGCAAACACAACTTTTATAGAAATTACACATTCAAGATGCATATAATCAACAACAAATAACAGTGAATAGAAAACAGATAACACAACAAATGATAAAGGAGTTCACCCCTCTCTTGGGATACATCTCCTGGTCCAGCTTCCAATGGATCTTTTGTATTATTTTCTCAAAGTGCTAAAATATGTGCTTTAAAATGCTCAAAATTCCAAATAGATGGCTCCAATGGCTTCAGAACGTCCAAAACCCCTAGTTGGGCTTTTTCGGCACCTGATTTGGCCAAAAATTGAAGAAGATAGGCTTCCTGGAAGTTCCCCTTCAAACTTGTTGGCTCTGGATCGCCAAAATGCACCTCTGCATCCTCAACCTAGCCTCTGCTCTCATATTTGTGTTAAAACCTAGCACCAGGTGCAACCGTAAAACTGTGCGAAATGTAGGATAGTTAGGGTGTGACTAGCCCCTAACTGCCAAGCCATTGGGCATGTGGCTTACCATGTGACTGCGCGCACATACAAAAGGGTGCCAAGGTTTTAAAACATATGGTAACTCCAAGTGGAAAAGCGCGTGGGGTTTGAATGCATGTGTTGGTGGTTATATGGTGGATATATATATGACTGGGGGCCGGGGCTTAGCCCTGGCCCGGACTGCGCCCCAAATCAAAACAATTGAAATTCAAATAAATTTAAAATGGTATAGTGGTAAGAACCACATGGGTGGCGTACTAGTTGGGCGGCCCTTCCCAAATCTTTACCCCTGCCCGGAGGTTGCGGGGTCGAGTCCTACCGACTACATAAGTTTTATCCATATCCTAGGTGACATGTGGCGGCCCTTGTTTGGGCCACGTGTCACCAACCCATTCGCCACCAATATGCCATGTGTCAGATGCCAATTTGTCCACACGACTGCCAACCAACACCTACCACATGTCGTATGACCCTACCAACTCAGCTTCTGCAACATGTCATATGGCCCTGCCATGTGTCCTACGGCCCTACCATGTCAGCATCCATATGGACTGTATGGACTGTACAATAAACACATTTTTTTTGTCTATTTGACGATTTGAACAGAACGCGATATATCTCTCATTCGACATCTGTTTGAACCCAAACGAGTTGCATTGGGTTCGTGACGATGAGGCCTATGCACTCGTTCGATTCGAATTGATTCCGAGCACTTGAAATTTTGAGCAAAATTTGATCCCCTGGATCATAGGGGTAAGTGGGTTTCTAAGATCCAAGAATATGACATAGAAATAAAACCCACCAAGATAGTGAAGGGACAAGGGTCATCCCGAATGTTGACTAAAAGAAACCAAGAAGTTATACAAGTGGGAGAGAGAGAACAAGTAAATATGGTAGTGAGTGAGATAGAACATGATGAATGGTATTCTAACATAATATACTACCTCAGAAATTTATCATGCCCAGACCATCTAGTATACTACAAAATAAGAGCCCTGTGACTCAAAGCTATGAAGTGTTGTCTAACTGAGAATGGTGTTGGGTGGAAGGACCCAGACAAAGTTCTCCTTAGATGTGTGAACCAATAATAAGCCAACAAACTATTGAAGGAATTACACTCTGGGAATTGTGGTGGGAACTTCGTTGCTCATACTATGGCACACAAGATCTTAAGAGTTGGATATTATTGGTCGACATTGTTTTTTGATAATCATCGATATGTTTGATCATCCCAACCCTGACAATACTTCACTGGTAAGAAAAACCAATCGGCACAACCTTTGAAACATGTGGTGGTAGAAGCTCATTTTCAACAGTGGGGTTCAGACTTTATTGGTGAATTTAAAGATAATTCAAGTAACGGTTACTGATGGATTTTGACTGCGATAGATTATTTTACCAAGTGGGTAGAATCCATTCCCACAAATAAGGACATTGAATAGGTGGTTATGAACTTCTTGGAAGAAATAATGATAACAAGATTTGGGGTTCCATCCAAAATTACCACTGGCAATGCCAAATCTTTTAGTTCCCTTGTATTAGCAGAATTTTGTTTCAAGTATGGTATTGTTCTATCTCATTCTTCAAACTACTACCCACAAGGGAACGAATTAGTAGAATTAAGTAATAAGAACCTCATGAATATTATTAAGAAGGTTGTGGGAGAGAACAAAAGTTCTTGGGATAGCAAGATCAAGTATGTCCTGTGGGAATATCGAATAAAAACAAAACCCTCAACATGAAAAACCTGGTTTGAACTAGTATATGGGTTGGAGGCTAAACTTCTTGTAAATATCCAAATCCATACCCTTCATTTCATGCAATAATACACCACTGAAGGAAAAGCGATCCAAGGGTGAATTAACCAGTTAGTAGAGTTGGAAGAAACTAGGAGGGTCACCTTTAGTGAAATGGAAATAAATCAAGATAAAGTCAAGAACACCTTCAATTACAAAGAAAAAGAAAGAGATTTCATTGAAAGAGAATTAGTGTTGTTCTGGGATAAAATAAGGGAGAATCCTAGTATGAACAAGAAGTTGGATGGATTATGGATAGGTCCCTACAAAGTCATAAGTCAGGTAGGAATGATCTCTTTCGACTTGACAACCATGCAATGAGATTATTTGAAGCTACTTGTGAATTTTATACACATCAAGTGTTTCTTCCCGCTAACAACATGACAAGTAAGCACATGTAAGATAGGTAGGTATTTTCATTCATTGTATATACCATTTGCATATCATGCTAGAGTACTATAGTTTTAGTTTCGTTTCGTTTGTATATATATTCTTGCTTACTTTTTATTCCATTGTATCATATATGAGCGACAGGTGATATCACCACCCCAAAATACTACTAATTTTTTTTGTTGAGATCTAACAGATTACAGGTCATGCCATAAATGTTGAGGTTCTGATGTGCTCTACGGTGAGCACATTTCCCCAAGTTGGAGATAGATGTTATCCCCTATCCTATGGATAACTAAGGAGATTATGTCTCGAGGCCCACAAGTCGTATACATGGAGTACCAAGAGCCATACGACTTGAACTTGGACCTGGAGGTCCCATCTTTTTTTTCAGTGAATCCCATCTATGAGAAACAACAACATCCATCCCATCGACCTGATCATGAAGTAGCAATGGGTCTTGATCCATGAGGTAATGAGTCCGGGTATCAAGGTATATGCCACTCTGATTTTCAAAGCATTTGAATATGTTGCACTAAACTCTACTTTGTTTCATAACATTTTCTTGCAAAATATGCTCTTTAACTTGTTCATACCTGGGGGGGTGCATAATTCCCTAGTAACTTGGTTCCCTTGTTGCTACTAGGTGGGTCTATGAAAGTTCATCATCCATTCCTTCTGTTGGATTACTGAGAGGGGGGGTGAATCAATAATAGATCAATTGAATCCTTTTAAACCATATAGTCCAAGTGTTATATCAATGTAGCATTATCATCCATTAACTACAAATTAAATAAGCAATGAACAAATGAACAATCATACACATACATAGTATACCAGTGTCTTACGTGGAAACCCAAAGTGGGAGAAAACCACAGAATGATTTTTCTTATATGTCTTGAGGAATTACATTCATTGGAAGCACCAACTTCCTTTGTTTTCTAGCTGCAATTGGAAGGAGGATCCAAGCCCCTAGCTTCTCAGGCTACAACCTGAGGGAAGGTCTAAATCCCCAATTATCTAGCTACAACTAGAAGGAGGCTACAACCCCCTATATTCTCTGGCTACAGCCGAAAGGTGGATACAACCACCTATCCTTTCCCCATCCAACCATCCTGACATATAAGTAGAATGATGGAATTATTGTCACACTATCAATGTGAGATTTACTGCTGTAGATTTACTGCTGTAAACCTGTACCGATCAACTTGTACCAAACAACCTGTACCAATAACTTGAACCATGCATCAACCATGCATCAACCTGTACCTCAACCTATAATCAACCTATACCATAAACAAGTGCATCAACCATGCACCAACCTGTACCAACCAACCTGTAATCAAATTGTACCATAAAAATGTGCATGAACCATGCACCAACCTGTACCTCAACCTATACCATGAACAAGTGCATCAACCATGCACCAAACCTGTACAAATAACCCGTCACAACAAATTGTCCAAACAACCTATCACAACAACTTGTCTCATAAATTTCATCATCCAAATCATATCTACTCACCAATATCAATCACTAATATAACTCTCAAAGATGTGCATCAACCAAGTATAACACAACAACTCATAATCATCACAAAGATCAACATGTTCTTGTAATAATACAAGTATGCTACATCATCCATAAACCATGTGTCAACAATACTACTAACAAGTGCCTCCTCCCATGTACCAAGTATGTACCAATCATGTATGTACTACTCATCAACTATGAATCATCAATATATACCAACATCATCAACTATACACCTCATGTATGTGCCAATTCATCAACTACTTGTCTCAGCCATGTACCTGACCTGTACCTCAACCAAATGCCCTCATCAATTTCATCATCCAATTCTGATTTGTAAATCTATAATAGACTTGGTGTATATGATCACATTCCTTCAAACCTTAATTTTAACAACAAGAGACTAGCATTTTCATCAAACTTTTCTTTAGTCTCACATGCCTAGTTTCGGATTAGTCAACAACCCTAACTTGAAATAATCATAACTTTGTAATTGTAATGAATAAATATTTGAAACTGATACACAATGTTCCTCAATATTTTTTATGCAATTCATCCACGTGTCACTACATGTAATCTCTGAGAAAAGGAGTTATAGAGAGAATGGCATACCTTGATGAATTCTGGCTTATTCTAGAGAGCGACCTTGTAGAGCGTGCCATGCATGGAATATTTTTTGAATTGACCTGAAACTGTTACACATCATACTAACTATTGTACTATAACCAAAACATTTATTCTTACTGAATTTTTATATTTTATGAAGAAGTTATGACGTTTTTACCCAAAACACATGTTTTTGACTAGTTTCGGGACTAGCCACAAACCCTATTTTATATGGAGTATAAATCCAAAAATACAATGAAGCAAAAGAGAAATTTGTTACTACAGATACATGGATATGTTTCCTCAATGGCATAGAAATTTCACGGTCTGAAGCATTCTAGAAAAAAGTTATTGTGAAAATGGTGAGATGACCTGTAAATAACATACCTTAGAAAGCATCATCAAAAGAATTTATCCTTCCTTGAATTCTATCCTTCTTTTCTTCACCTTCCCTCAAAAATTCGGCTTAGATATCCTTTGGTTACCTCAGAAACCTATAGGTATTCAATATTCTCGAGTGTGTCTTAAATGAGAGAGCCTTTCCTCTTATTTATACTCTCCAAGTAGCTTCCTTAAAAACATATGCTAGGTCACTTTGCCCACTTTCCTGATTTTAGGGTTAACCCACTTCTAATTTATCCATTACATTTATTATTGAAACAATTTATTTTGTATTCACTTTGAATTATAATACACTCATCACTTCACTTTATTATCTACCTTTTAAAATCTCTTAAACCCCTTTGACTACTTTGACCTATTGGGGTTTCTAGATGACATATGAGGGTCCTGCAACTTTGTAAGGCCATAAATCTCAAACCGTGAGGAGTTATGTGATATTACACATACCACTAGAAATGGAATGACATGTACTATCCATATAGAATAGTATTACCTAAAAATATATCAAAACTCATACCATTGTCCATCAAACAAAACTTGGGTCCATTACCCAAACCCGGGTTCTCCAACTTCTCATGGCCATAACTCTCTAACTGTGAGGAGTTATGTGACGTTCCACATACCACCAGAAATGGAATGACAAGAACAATCCATATAGGATAGTTTCATTGAAAAATTCACTGAGTTTCATCTCATTATTCCACAAATAAGCATGGGTTCTCTAACCATACTTCTAGGATAACTCAATCCACAAAGCGTCTTCTCATGAGGTCTTTCACCATAAGGGGAAAAATTTGGATTTCATACATTTGTACTTATTATCAACCATGACAAGACAATAATGAGTCATCTTTACATCAAACAAACTTGGGTCGATTACCCAAACCTTTGTGCTACTGGAATTCACTATCGTACTTTCTCCAAGGGTTGGTATCAATCTACAATATCACTCTCCAATAGTTGAAATCAATGACAACCAACAATCCATACCAATTATCCATCAACCTAAGCCAACTATCTGAAAATATCCCCCCTTTGGCATAGATAGCAACACCAACATTGATGGAAACACTTAGTCATGATAACATTCATGTTTATACTCTTTATCAATGTATCTATCTCTCCCCCTTTGACATTAATGGAAAAGGGTATCTCCCTTTGGGGTTTCTCCCCCTGACTGAACTCTCCTTGGGTATGCTCCCCCTATCTACATGCCTTTGATTTTTCTTTGTGTTTATAATCCTCTCATTACTCTCTTTCCCTTCATATAAATAATATCTCCCCCTTTGATAAAGGGTATCACTCTAAAGTCATATCACTCATTCTTCCCTTGTGATAGTCACTCCCCTTGGAAACATGCCTCTATTCTCTCTTTCCAAGAATTTACCTTTTGCATATGATAAATCTCTCCCCCTTTGTCGTATTTATGGTGCTTCCTCATGTACATCTAAGACAACTAAGATAAGCATTCAAAAGTATTCATTTTGGAGTAGAAATTATTCCTAGTCTTTGGTGAAGATACTCAAGGGTTTCCCATGGAAGCGGTTTTGTAAAGATGTATGCCACTTGTTCTTTTGTTTCCACATATTCAACTCTAATGTTATTCTCTGCAACCTGTTCCCATAGAAAGTGATAGTTGATTGGAATGTGCTTCATCTTGGAGTTCATCACCGGGTTTTTGAGATACCGATGGAGCTTGTATTATCACAATATATTGGAATGGGCTTATCATAATCAACCTGTATATCTATCAGAGTTTGTTTCATCCAAAGAGCCTATGTACAACATGATGCTGCTGCAATATACTCTGCCTCAACTGTAGATAAAGATATTGATGATTGTTTCTTTCTTATCCATGATACTAAACACTCACCCAAGTATAACACTTCTCCATTGGTTCTTCGTTAGTCATCAATACAACCTACCCATTCTGCATCTGTGTAGGCAATAAGTGATATATCCTTTCCTTTTGGATACCATAATCCAAACTTTTATGTTCCTTTGAGATACCTAAAAATCCTCTTCACTGTTAATACATGTGATTCATTTGCTGCTGCTTGAAATTGTGCCACCTATCCAACTGCATGTATTACATCTGGTCTGGATGTTGTCACATATAGTGAGATACCAATCATTGACCTGTATTGCCTCTGGTCTGTAGACATTGAATTATCATCTTTTCTCAACTTACAACTGGTTTGCATACGAGTGGTAACTGGTTTCCAATATTCCATTCTGAGCCTCTTTAGCATTTCTATGATATACTTATTTTGAGAAATAAAAATTCCTTGGTTTCTTTGACATATATGAAGACCCAAAAAGAAGGATTGTCATCCATGTAATTTCAGTTGAAATTCATTCTGCATATCCTTTGCAAATTTTTGGCTTAACCTGTCATTAGTACTTCCAAAACAATATCATCAACATAAATTTCAATCAATAAAATATTACCTTGAGTTACCTTGATGTAGAGGTTGTTGTCTTTGTTTCCTTTCCATAGTTTGTAGGGATTTTTGTCATTGTTGTTTCTGAGCATTGCTCTATTTTGAATGTGAACTGATGTATGCACTACATGTGTCCAAAAAATATCTGTCAATTTGGAATCCATTAGCATTGTTCAATCCATTTCTTGTGTAATTATCATCCATTATGATAATGTTCATTTTTCTTTGAACCACTCTCTGAACAAATCTATGAATCCATTATTTCGTCCACTATCATATATCTATCCGAACCTGTTAAGTGTTCTTATGAATCCATCTCTGTCCATACCATCCAAGACTCTACTTGAGAAATTGTCCATAATGTTGACCCATTTATCACTATACTATCATGAAGTCTTAATTAATCTATCAAACTGTACTTCTGCTAATTGATTTCTCTGAATCTGTCTTGTCAAACTCTGCAAGTTTCTCGAAGGATGGTTCTTTGGTCTGTCATAGCTATCACATAGACTCCCCCTATCTAATATTCATATTACCTGGGAGTCTCTAAACTGGATGTCTCATAACAATTCTTGCTCTGATGGGTATTCATCATCATCTTCATTGGTAGATTCATTATCTCTCTGATCTCTGACTTCTTTCTTCCTATCTGTGGATTCATCTTTCACTACAATGCCTGAAAGTACAATCTCTTGGACCTATTCCTTATTTACCTGTCCTTCCTTCCTTTCATTTATTTTCCAAACCTTTATGTATCTAACATCTTTCCTTTTCTCTGTAGAATTTTCTTCATCTCACTTTATTGCCAATCTTTCAATCTCTGATACCTGTTATTTGTTCACCTATTATTCCTATTTTCTTATCCATACTTTCTTATATCTGATATCAATATTCTCTTTCATGGAAGTATCGATCATGCTTCTACAATCACTAGCTATTTGTCCATAGTTATGACATTTGTAACACTCTATGTTACATGCGACCACATAGGCACGGTCTGCTTGAACATTTATTTTATAATCCCTACAATCTTCAACCTTATGTCCAAAGTTAGTACAATAAAAGAAATGACCATAAAATAAATTTTCATACCTGGGAGTGAATGATATTCTTTGTGGCACAGTCCTTCTGAATTTTTTCCTTGACTGATCATGATCATGATTGAAGCTTCTTTGTGTCTTGAACATGGATGGTATTCTTGAAGATGTATCTTCAATAGTTTTCTTAGATTATGGTTTACCATGATTCCCTCCTTTGATTACTTCTGCATAACTCTTTCTATTTTCTTCATTCTTTTTTTCTAGCAATGTAGAGTGCGTATGTTCATTCTCTACAACTGATGTGGATGTTTCTGTCTCTTCAACATTCTTGTTGATCTTGAATATTTTGAATCTTAGAGTGAGAAATTCTTCTTCAAGATTCTCAACCTCTTCTTCTTTCTTCATTATCTAAGATTTCATGAGCTCTTATGTTCTCTTTGCTTCTTCAAGTTGGATTTTCAATGTAATTATTTCTTCTTCCAGACTTCTCTCTTCTTGACCAAACTCTTCCTCAAGTTGGTTTAAGTCATTGGTTCTTTCCTTGAGACGATCCATCAATATCTTTTCTCTCTTTTCTTCTTCTTCCTTTTGTGCTACTATGTTGGCTTCTAAACATTTATTTTGATATTCTAGAGTTTATTCAATTCTTTTGGCCTCCTCTAGTTGAGCTCTTAAATTCTTGATGACCTGCTGATCTTTTTCAGAACCTTGAACACTTTGCTTTTGCTTCATCAATTCTTTCTTGGATGACTTGTTTTCTTCTCTTTATTTCTTTAGATATTTAATTGCACTGATCAATTTTTATATGTAATGAACTTCTTCTTCATCATACTCTTTCTCTTTTGAATTTGTCTGACATGATGAGCATATTTCTTCTTATTCTGTATCTACATCTTCTTTGGAATTTTCTAAATCTGCGATGGGTGAAGAATATATGTCATGTAACTTATCCCAAATTTATTTGGCTGATGACCGTTTACCATACCAGTTTAGGTAATCCTTCCTAGATGAAATTCATTGCTTTTTTGTTATTCTTCTTCAATTCCTTCTTCGTTGTAGTCTTTTCCATTTCTGAACTATCATATCCTATAACAATTGATAGCCAAATGTAATGTCCCTGTGCCTATAAAAATACTTTCGTCCTTCTGATCCACATATCATACTTAAAACCATTCTGAACATTAAACATTGTTACTCCATTCTCAGAATAATCCATGATCTCCTTCCAGTGGTTAAAATGTTTTCTGAAGGAACCGCGCTTTGATACCAATTGTTGGATTACTGATAATAGAGAAATTTAATCCTTTTTAACCATATATTCCAAGTGTTATATCAATGTAGCATTATCATCCAATAACTGCAAAGTAAATAAGAAATGAACAAATGAACAATCATACACATACATAGTACACCAGTGTTTTACATGGAAACCCAAACTGGGAGAAAACCACAGAATGATTTTTCTGATATGTCTTGAGTAATTACATTCATTGGAAGCACCAACTTCCTTTGTTTTCTATCTGCAACTGGAAGGAGGCTCCAACCCCCTAGTTTCTTAGGCTATAACCTGAGGGAAGCTCCAACTCCCTAATTATCTGGCTACAACTAGAAGGAGGCGACAACACCCTATGTTCTCTGGCTAAAACTGTCAGGTGGACACAACCACCTGTCCTTGCCTCGTCCAACCAACTTGATGTATAAGTAGAATGATGGAACCACTGTCACACTATCACTGGGAGATATACTACTGTAAACATGTACCAATCAACCTGTACCAGACAACCTCTACCAATAACCTGAACCATGTATCAACCTGTACCTCAACCTATACCATAAACAAGTGCATAAACCATGCACCAACCTGTACCAACCTGTACCTCAACCTATACCATGAGCAAGTGCATCAACCATGCACCAAACCTATACAAATAACCTATCACAACAACCTATCACAACAACTTGTCCAAACAACCTATCACAAAAATATGTCTCATAAATTTTATCAACCAAATCAGATCTAATCATTAATATCAATCACCAAGACAACTGTCAAATATGTGAATCAACCAATTATAACACAACAACTCATAATTATCACCAAGATCAATATGTGCTTCTAATAATACAAGTATGCTACATCATCCGTAAACCATGTGTCAACAATACTACTAACAGGTGCATCCAACAATGTACCAAGTATGTACCAATCATGTATCAACTACTCATCAAATATGACTCATCAATATGTACCAACATCATCAACTATACACGTCATGTATGTGCCAACTCATCAACTACTTGTCTCAACCATGTACTCGACATGTACCTCAACCAAATTCCCTCATCCATTTCATCATCCAAATCTCATTTATAACTCTGTAATAGGCCTAGTGTATATGATCACATTCCTTCAAACCTTCCTTAAATTTAACAACAAGAGACTATCATTTTCATCAAACTTTTCTTTAGTCTCACATGCCTAGTTTTGGATTAGTCAACAACTCTGACTTGAAATAATCATAACTTTGTACCTATAATGAATAAAGATATGAAACTGATACACAATTTTATTTAGTGTGTTTTATGCAATTCCTCCAAGTGTCACTACTTGGAACCTCTCATAAAAGGAGTTATGGAAAGAATGGCATACCCTGCTGAATTCTGGCTTATTCTAGAGAGCAACCGTGTAGAGTGTGACCCCCACGGAATGTTTGTTGAATCGATATGAAATTGTTACACAACATACTACATAATGTACTATAACCAATTTTTTTTATCTTACTTAATTTGGATCTATTATGAAGAAGTTATGACATTTTTATATGAAAAACCTCTTTTTGACTAGTTTCAGGACTAGCCACAAACCTTATTTTGTATGGAGTGTAAATCCAAAAATACAATGAACCACAAGATGAATTTTTTACCACAGATACTTGGATATTTTTCCTCAATGGAAAAGAAATTTCATGGTCTGAAGCATTGTAGAAAATAATTTATTGCGAAAATAGTGATATGACCTGTAAATAACAGACCTTAGAAAGCGTCATCAAAAGAATTTATCCTTCCTTGAATTACGACCTTCTTTTCTTCACCTTCCCTAAGAAGTTAGGATTAGGTATCCTTTGGTTACTTGAGACACCTATAGGTATTCAATATGATCAATTTTGTCTTAAATGAGAGAGCCTTGCCTCTTATTTATACTCTCCAAGTAGCTTCCTTAAAAACATCTTCTAGGTCACTTTGCCCACTTTCCTTATTTTAGGGTTAACCCACTTCTAATTTATCCATTAACTTTATTATCGAAATAATTTATTTTTTATTCACTTTAAATTATAATACACTTATCACTTCACTTTATTTTTTACCTTTTAAAATCTCTTAAACCACTTTGACTACTTTGACCTTTTGGGGCTTCTAGATGACATATGAGGGTCCTCCAATTTCGTAAGGCCATAACTCTGAAACCGTGAGGAGTTATGTGCCATTCCACATACCACCAGAAATGGAATGACATGTAATATCCATATAGAACAGTATTACCTGAAAATATATCAAAAAGCATACCATTATCCATCAAACAAACTTGGGTCCATTACCCAAACCTGGGTTCTCACACTTCTCATGACCATAACTCTCTAACCATGAGGAGTTATGTGGCGTTCCACATACCACTGGAAATGGAATGAAAAGAACTATCCACATAGGATAGTTTCACTAAAAAATTCACTAACCTTAATCTCATTATTCCACAAATACGAATGGTTTCTCTAACCATACTTCTAGACTATCTCAATCCACAAAGCATCTTCCCGTGAGGGCTTTCACCATAATGGGACCACTTTGGAGTTCATCCATTTGTACTTACTATCAACCATGACAAGACAACAATGAGTCATATTTACATCAAACAAAATGTTGGCATGTTTACAGGCAGGTGTGCTTGTCATTGATGGCAAGATTAGAGTTTGCATCGATGGAAAAACAGGGACAACATAATCTTAGAAGAGATAGTGTAGAGGTGCACGCAGAGTGCAAGAGTGTGCTTGATGGAAAACAGGCAGGCAACGAAGATCAACAATGCAGGGATAATGGCATGGAAAGTTTAGAAGCGTAAACTCCATTTCAGAGTTTCGGATACTGGGAGATTGAGAAGTCAAGAGTTGAGACTCTTCAACACAGGAGTCTCGGAGTTGCGAAATCGGGAACCCTGAAATCCCGGAACAGGCACATCAATCGGAATTTCGGATACTGGGAGTTGGGGATGTCAAAAACTCTTACTATAGGAGTCCCTAAGTCGCGAAATGCGAAATCACGATATGTTAAACCATGATATAATCTCAACTATTGGATCAAGGAAAAAACTAGACTGTCGATCCAAGAAGGATACGTGTCGAAAGATCATCCTTTCGCTAACTGGAAAGTCAAAGGAACAGGGTTCCCTAACCTCTCAAAGTTGCGATATGCAAAATTGCGAAATAACCTTAGCTGTTATATCGAGGTTTGATCTGGACCATTGATCTGAATCCATTTCAGAGTTTCAGATAACGGGAGATGGAGGAGTCAAGTGTCGAGTGTAATGGCTCTAAATTAAATATAGTAATTATTAAATTTTACTGTGGTGTTCTAATTTAATGGTTGTTATAATAAGGTTATTTTAATAAATAATTATAGTTTAGCTAATTTTTTTATTTTTTTTTAAATTAGCTAAACTATAATTATTTATTAAAATAACCTTAATTATACTTAATAATCAAGGGTCGTTACATCGAGACTCCTCATAACAAGAGTCCCGAAGTTGTGAAGTGTGAAAAATAGAAACACTGATCTGACTCCATTTCGGAGTTTCGCGGACTGGGTCTTAGAAGTGTCGAGAACATTCACATCAAGAATTCTAAAATCGCGATATGCGAAATCATGATGTGATCTAGGCCGACAGATTTAGGAGGTGAATGTGGTAGACCACGTCAGAAAGGATAGGTGGAAGACTATGACACTTGGCACAATCAGACAATGACAAGTGTCAAGTTGATTTGGCATTTCAGGCCACTGGAAATCACATTTCTAAGTGACACGCGATAGCCACACGGGTCACGACACATCATAGAGTGATGCAAGACTGACCTCACTCCGGTAGTTTTTGCTTCGGGAGTTTTAACTCCATCACTCCCCCAAAGTCCCAAAGGCTGAAGTCTCGGGGTAGAGGATAGTTGTCCGATCACCACGGATCGAGGATCATTGATCTGTAGATCGAAGTGTTTGTGTGATTGGAGAGTGTTGATATTTCGATGGTCACATCGTCAAATAACTATAGAAGAGAGCTCGAAGTGGAAAGCTCCATTTCAGAGTTTCGGGGATCGAGACATGGAGCGTAAAGAAATCTTCACATCAAGGATGCTGAAATGCCGAATTGCGAAATCGTGAAAGTGCTTTATGGATAAGTGCTCAGTCACCGATGGTGGTCACATCATCGAAGATATGTAGAGAAAAGATTGAAGTAGAAAGCTCCATTTCAGAGTTTCGGGGACCGTGACTTGGAGAGTCGAGATGCCACACAACAGGAATTGCTGAAATGTGAAAACACCTTTTGGTGTAGGCTATGGTCACAGCCATTAATCACATTGGAGGAAGATGGAGGAAGGAGATAGTGCAACCAAGATCCATTTCCAAGTTTCGGGGCTCGGTACGTGAAGCGTAAAGAAACCTTTACCACAGGAATCGGGAAATGCCAAAATGTGAAACAGAAAAATAAACGCAACACCCTATGGATTCCATCCAATGGTGAAGGTGATTTTGAATATGATCGAAGAGATACTATTGCACTTCGCAGTGTAACTGCTAGAAACAAATGATGGTCTTTTCCAGAGGATGAGCTCAACTATGATGAAGAAGATGAAGAGTCTCAACTACCAAAGAGGACAAGGAATCTCAGCATAACACCCAGTGATGATGGACGTGTGGGTTGAACCGCCAGAGAAGCTGAAGGATTGCAATGATGATCAGGAAGAGCACTAGACATGAGGAGAAGATGTATAACATAGAGAAGGCGTGGCATTGTGGACTGGAGGGAACACCCCGAGGTGGAGAAAATTGGAGTGGTGAGAGCATGCAGAAGCATGGTGCATATTGCATGCACAAGGAGAACATAGACTATAAGAATGCTAAACAAAGAAAATATGGTGAGAGTTTTTGTTGAGTGTGATTGACGTGTGAAGAATGAAACAGAGCGCAGGAGCAGAAATGCATAGAAGAGGTTTGGTGCATTGAATGGAAAGGGCACACAGAGAAGAAATGGTAGAAGAACTTGAGAATAAATTGGGGAGTGAGTCGAGTCAAGGTTCATAATGGATGAACTACATAAAAGACCATATACTAGTCACCTAGGATATCAAAAGATGATCACGGCCACTAGGAAGCAATTCTGTTGGCCTGGGTTAAAGAAAGACATAGCTAACTATTTAGCTAAGTGCCTAGAATGCCAATAGGTTAAAGAAGAACACTGACACCCAGTAGGATTATTGAAACCTCTACCAATCCCGAAATGGAAGTGGGAAACCATTTCCATGGACTTCATCACCGGATTACCAACATCGACCAAATAGAATGATGCCATCATGGTAGTGGTGGATAAATTGAGCAAGCCTGCCCATTTTATCCTCGTCAAATCGACTTGCAAGGAAATAGATATCACCAACATATTCATGAAGGAGATATTTAGACTACATGGTATTCCTAAAGAGATCGTGTCTGACAGAGACACGAAATTTACTTCCAACTTTTGGAAATCCTTGATGGTTGGTCTAGAGACCAAATAACTATTTACCACAACCTATCATCCTCAAACAAATGGATAGACATAACGAGTGAACCAAATATTGGAAGACATGCTAAGAATGAATGTAATGCATCAACCCAATGAGTGGGAAGATTACCTACCACTGGTGGAATTCGCCTACAACAACGGCTACCAAGAATCCCTGAAGACGAGTCCCTTCAAAGTCCTCTATGGTAGACCATGCAACACTCCAGTCAGTTGGAGTAATCCCATAAATAGAATTTCTATTAGACCTGACATGATGAAAGAAATGTAACAACAAGTGATTCAGATAAAATAGAATCTGAAGGTTTCTTAGAACAGACATAAAAGTTAAAAGAACTCCAAGAGAGTTCAAGACGAGAGACCACATATATCTCATAGTTAGGCCCAGGAAGAGTTCCCTGAGGATGGGTGCTTGTGCCAAATTGGCACCTTAGTATTATGGAACCTTTGAAGTTCTAGATAGAGTGGGACCTATAGACTATAGGCTAGCACTTACTCCCACAGTAAAAACACATAATGTTTTCCATATTTCATTATTGAAGAAATATGTACATGATTCTAATCATATAATTGACTAGTCTATGATCCAGGTGGAACCGAAGGGAGAATTCCTTCCAGAACCTTAGTGCATTCTGGATAGAAAGGAAACCCCACTCAGGAACTGAACTATTGCACAAGTCAAGGTGCAGTGGAAACATTTTGGCCCAGATGAGGCTACCTAGGAAATGGAAGATGCCATGAAACAGGCATATCTGATTTTGTTTACTTCTATACATACACGTCATATTGATAGATAGAACATCGAGGATTATGTTCCTTTAAGGGGGAGGGAATTGTAACACCATGTTTCCCCCAGTTTGTAAAAATAACTATATTGGCCAAGAACTATGGAAAACTCAAAGACGTGAATGTTTGATTTGATGGACCTTTTTTATGAAAGGTCAATGAATGTAAATTATGTTATGAATATGTGTTGCATGGCTGCTGGGAGGGGGATGTGCTAAAAGAGACCATGATCTCTAATGAGAGGTGGTGGAAGGGACCTGGATTGGTCGTGTTAACTTCCACCGAGCTAATACTGCATTGGTTTTACTTTATCAAAGACCAAAGCAATTCTCTAACCCCGAAATGGATTTCTCGTCATATTGGTAGGTGGGGAGGCTCCTTAAGGGTTAATGAGGGGATGGGGGTGAACCACCCATCCATAATAGCTCCCAGACCTAACCGCGGATGGGGAAATTAACACCACATGAAATCTTGCAGACAAAAAGGCAAGAGAAGAAGTGTGGTAAGGGGGGAGAGAGAACGTGTGTGACAGGGATCATGGGTAAGAACTGGAGAAACTCTAGAAACATAGGGAATTCTGAATAGAGGAGAAGGAGAGTAACCTTCATCCTTGACATATGTTGAGTTGGAAGTAGAAAATTGAGCCTCAAGCATCGTGGTCTTGCTTGGGGGTGGCTAGTGGTAAATCTCTTTGGAGTCACTGAGCCTACGGTTGGGTGGAAACGAGCACCCCTCTCAGCAGTCATGTCATACCTAGTGTTTTCTGATAAGTGTTATGTCTTGTATTTTTGAATTGAATACATGCTCATGTTTCTATGCTCATAAATGGTTTCTGTATGGATTGTTTTCCTGTGTTTTTATTTGGAGACAAGGGATACATGCTTATACTTATATGACCATAATCGATCTATGTATAGAATGAGTAGGTTCATAATACGAGTTTGTTCCCTTGAGAATTGTCCTATCTACTTGGCTCGCGCTATGCCCTAGTTTAATTTCCCAAAGGCTCTTCTCTCGGGAAGTTTCCTCACATTCCAGAGTCGGATTGAGTTCCTTGAAAGGACTACCATCATAGTAAACCCACGAGTTTACTTTACCCCTCCCACCGAATTTATAGCTCGGCAACTTAGGAAGAAATTTACCCGGGTCATTAAGCCTAGGGATAATTTACCGAAGAACCCTCTGAAAGATATGTCAGAGCTCTATTTCCCATCGAACTTAATCTTTGCATAGGTAGGGAGGTGGACTTGGCAACGTCCTGAAAGTCCCAGAGTATTCAGACCCGTTCATCATCATTTCGGCGTTTTGGCACCTAAGAATACAAATTGAAAGACCCTTCGTCGTCGCAAGTCATCAAGTCTCAGTATGAAAAACTCTGAATTAGTGTAGTGTGAATAGGTTTCGGAATTTCGGTGTTTTGAAACCCAAGAGACCAAAGTGGAAGACCCCTCGTCTTTGCAAGTTGCGAAATCACGATTCATGAAACTCTGGGAGGATCTGGAATGTCCATCGGAGGAGACGCGTGGTGAGCAGTCAGAGTTCAGGGAAAGATACGAGACCCCATAATCCATTGGATCTCATAGGAAAACAAGGGGCTTAAGGTTGAGTGTCCTTCAACACCCTTAAGCTCAAGAGGGATAGTGACCATTAGATCCATATCAACGAGGTTCGTTGATCTCCTACAGGAATTTCCATATCGGAATTCAGGGATTTGAGTGACAGGAGTTCTAGAATCATTGCATCGTGAACTCCTGGTTCACAAAACTCTGAAGAGATTTGCAGCCGTCGATCTCAACGAAGGGACGATTTCGGGTTTTGGGGTTTGAAGAGTCGAAAGACTCGATTCACTTGCATTTCAAACTTTCAATTACCGAAGTCCCAATATGACCAGGACCGTCAGATCAGGGGAAATATTTGTAGCTGTCGATCTCAACGAAGGGATGATTTTAGGTTTCAGGGTTTGAAGAGTCGAAAGACTGGACCCTCGGGCATTACTGAGTCGTGAAATGAGAAAGATGCCTTTTGGCTTTGCCCGGGGTCATAACCGATGATCAGATGGAGCTGAAGCCCACGCTTGGTGCTTGAGTTGTACATGACGGGTTTTCAATGAAAGAATCGGTGGATTGGTTTAGTGAAGGTTTCGATAGGAAGAGCTAGCCTGCGCTAGGACCTCGTTGAAACTTGGGGATTCTGTCCCTCGAGAAAGAAAGGAGAAAAAGGTGGAAAAAAAAAAACCTATTATGCCATAGTGGGTGTGTGTCACCAGTTGTACTAGATAATAAGGATGACAAGGTAGAATTTAGCTTCAATGTTAAGGCTATGAATGCTATCTTGAGTGGGCTTGCAGAAGCAGAATTCATAAAAGTTATGCACCTAGGAACTGCCAAAGAAATGTGGGACAAACTCATTAGCAGTTATGAAGGTAATGATAAGGTAAAGGACGCCAAGCTTCAAACCTACAGAGTAGAGTTTGAACAACTGAAGATGAAAGAGGATGAAACTGTTGGAAAATACTTTCTAAGAGTTGAAGAAATGGTAAATGCAATGAAAGCACTTGGTGAAAAAATTGAGGAACCTTCTTTAGTTCAGAAAATTTTGAGATCTCTCCCAGATAGGTTCAACCTGAAGCTCTCTGTTATAGAAGAAATTAATGATTTAAAAACCTTGGAGTTTGATCAACTTTTAGGAACATTGACTACATATGAAATGAGAATAGTTAATGATAAACCCACCTCCAGAGAAGCATCATTTAAGGCAGACAAGAATGAGGATTCTGAGCCTGATGAAATTGAAGAAAAAATTGTGAAGAGGCTGAAGAAGGGATCAGGAAAATACAAAGGTAAACTACCTTTCAAATGTTTCAACTATGGTAAGATAGGTCATTTTGAAAATAAATGTCCTCACAAAAGAAAGGATCAGACATGTGATGATGAGGAGAAGCACAAACACATAAATTTCTTTAAAGAGAATAATTTTAAGAAGAAAAGTCTTTGTGTAAACAATGATTATGATCCTTTAGATGATGAAGACAGTGACTCCTCTATTGAATATAAAATAAATGACTTCATAATTATGGCCAAAGAGGATTATGATAATAAAAGCATAAGAAGTGAGGCTAATGAAGAAGAAGTTGTGGTTGATATGGAAGGAGAACTGAATAGTGCACTGGAAGAGATTGACAGACTCAAAATTAAGAATAGAAAGAAAAAACAATTGTTGATACTGTTCAAGAAAGACAGTAAAGAACCTAATGAAGACCTTGTCCTACTAAAAGTGTAATTAGAAGAGGCAAAGAAAATCGAAGACATTCTGAAATGACAGTTATCAGAAAAGAAGGCAAGATGTGAAGCCTTAGAACAAGAAGTAGTGAAAACTAGGAAAGAGATGGAGAAGTTTCAAGCCTTGTACAATCATAATCTGTCAAGTATCAAAGCCTTAGAACCCATCAAGTTTTTCAAATCTACAACCAACGACAACAACAAACCTGCAGAAACAAAGGAAGACAATTAGCCACCCAGGACAAGTGTTATCACTGAAATTTCGTCTGCACATGGCGACAAGAACTCCGCATCATCAAAACAGCAGTGAAGTCATTCATGGCACTGAATTAATTCCACAGCACTCCAGAAGGGCCAAAAACTATACAAAGTAACCAAAAATTGAAGGACGCTTTACAGCAGTGTGGTGCGCGCGCGCATGCGCGGTATAAAAACGTGTTATTCACGCATGCGTGCTCGACGTGCGTCTGTCCACACAAAAACCCGCGCATTTTCTAATACGGCACATTAATTGAATAGGTCGGCCTCCCAACCGTTTACGAACCGACTCCCAAGTTGATTTGACTCTTAAATTAGAGCCGGATCTGCAAAATCGGCGGGTTAATGACCTAAGTAAACCCTAAAAGGGTCCCTGTTCACACTTGGAGAAGGTTACGTGACCGCCTAAAGAGATGCTATAAAAAGCCATGAGGATACACTGTTTTGGCAAGGAATTCTAAGCAACGTTATGCTGTTCAGATGGTTTAAGGGCTCCTCCTTTATCAACAACCCATCAGCTGCATCACCGAGAGTTCTTTCACTGCTCAGTTCTTCTCATTTGTAAGGAAAGAAAACTGTGTGAGGGCCCCAAAGAGCCTTCCATTGGAGGGAGAAGAAACCTCTGGTCTCTTCCTTCAGCGTGCTCCGGTTTCAATCAATACACCTGCCTGTAACCATTGGTGACACCTGTGTTCTGTGTTTGATATCTGATGTTTGTTGTTTATTTTCACAGTTTTATTTGTTTTCAGTTGATATTAGATTGTAGTTTGTTTTGTTTCTTTAACCCTATGCTGCCACAACTGTTCTGCCCTGATAAACCCAACAGGGTATGCAAGCGCTCTCTATTTTCT
>ML782995.1:664134-684646 GCA_009831015.1 Picea engelmannii
AACATTGATGGATTTCGGCTATACGTATGCTCCTAACCTCATCCATCAGGGGGCATCTGTTATCACTGAAATTTCATTTGCACATGGCGACAAGAACTCCGCATCATCAAAACAGCAGTGAAGTCATTCATGGCACTGAATTAATTCCACAACACTCCAGAAGGGCCAAAAACTATACAAAGTAACCAAAAATTGAAGGGCGCTTTACAGCAGTGTGGTGCGCGCGCGCATGCACGGTATAAAAATGTGTTATTCGCGCATGCGCGCTCGATGCACGTCTGTCCACACAAAAACCCGCACATCTGCTAATACGATGCATTAATTGAATAGGTCAGACTCCCAACCATTTATGGACCGACTCGCAAGTTGATTTGACTCTTAAATCAGAGCCGAATCTTCAAAATCGGCGGGTTAATGACCTAAGTAAACCCTAAAAGGGTCCCTGTTCACACTTGGAGAAGGTTACGTGACCGCCTGAAGAGATGCTATAAAAAGCTGTGAGGATACACTGTTTTGGCAAGGAATTCTAAGCAATGTTATTTTGTTCAGATGGTTTAAGGGATCCTCCTTTATCAACAACCCATCAGCTGCATCACCGAGAGTTCTTTCACTGCTCAGTTCTTCTCATTTGTAAGGAAAGCAAACTGTGTGAGGGCCCCAAAGAGCCTTCCGTTGGAGGGAGAAGGAACCTCTGGTCTCTTCCTTCAGCGTGCTCCGGTTTCAATCAATACACCTGCCTGAAACCATTGGTGACACATGTGTTCTGTGTTTGATATTTGATGTTTGTTGTTTATTTTCACAGTTTTATTTGTTTTCAGTTGATATTAGATTGTAGTTTGTTTTGTTTCTTTAACCCTATGCTGCCACAACTGTTCTGCCCTGATAAACCCAACAGGGTATGCAAGCGCTCTCTATTTTCTCACCTGGTGACCGTTTGAACGCGAACAACAAGTAAAGAAAATGGTGCTAGGACTGAATCTATAGAACAAAGAAATAATGCACTCTCGGCTCAAAGACATCATCAGCATGGAAGAAATCGATTTGCTCCAAGAAGACAACCATTTTCTAGGTACAAATAATTCTTCTATGGATATTGTTTCTACTGTTCTAACTTTGGTCACAAAGCTATAAATTGTTCCTTAAGAATTAGACATGAGCAATTAATATTTCAAAGGAATAAATATCTAGGACAACAAAGAATGATACAACCAAGTAACAAACCATCACAGATTGCAAATTGCCAAATTAAGTCTAGAGACATGCAACTAAGGAGGTCAAGAAATAATAAACAGTCAAAGAGTAGACAACGCTACAACAATAACTTTGACCTATTGAACAATGATATTGAATGCTACATATGTCGTAACTATGGACATAAAGCTGTAGATTGTCGCTTAAAGAATTACAAGACAGATTTGATCCCCACTACTGAAAATGTCAAGGTTTGGAAGAAGAGAGTAAATGACAAGTGTGGACTAGTGTTATCAGCCCAAAGACAAAAGAATCTCTGGTATATTGATAGTGGATGTTCCAAACATATGACTAGAGACAAAAGTAAGTTTCTAACTCTAAGTGAAAGAAAATCAGGGAATGTAACTTTTGGAAATGATGCACTAGGAAACATTAAAGGTAAAGGAATGGTAAGGTTGAGTAATGGAAAAGGGAAAGCTCAAGATGTGCTATTAGTAGAAGTTCTGAAACATAACATGCTTAGTGTCAGTCAAGTTTGTGACTGAGGATGTGAAGTCATTTTTACCTCTAAATACTGTAGAATAAAATTTGTGAATTTAGGACAGCTAGTTGAAAAAGGGATAAGAACAGAAAACAATGTCTATGTGTTAAAGGAGGAAAAAGAAGAATGCCCCTTAAGCAAGTATGATGAAATATGGTTATGGCATAGGAGACTTGGACATCTAAACTTTGACCACTTAATCAAGCTCTAAAATCTCGAGGTAGTAAAAGATCTTCCGAGAATATCAAAGCCCCAAGATTCTATGTGTAAACCTTGCCAAGTAGGAAAGCTAACCAGGACATAGTTTAAGTCTAAGAGCTCTACTTCAATAGAGAAACCACTCCAACTAGTTCATATGGATTTATGTGGACCATCAAGACAGGAAGGCATAGAGAAAGAAACCTACTTCATGCTGATTATTGATGATTACTCTAGATTTACGTGGGTTGCCTTTCTCAAGGAAAAAGCTGAAGCATTTGAGAAGTTTAAAATATTTAAGTCTTTAATTGAGACTCAAACAAGAAAGAGGTTAAAGGCTATAAGATCAGACAAAGGAGGAGAGTTTATGTCAAGTGATTTCAAGGAATTTTGTGATAAGCATGGGATCAAGAGAGAATACACAATCCCAAGAACTCCACAACAAAATGGAGTAGTTGAGAGGCAAAACAGAACAGTGCAGCAAATGGCCAAGTCAATGATGAATGAGAAGAACATTGGTCAAACCTACTAGGTAGAAGCAATACACACAATAGTCCATGTTCTTAACAAAGCCCACCTCAAACCACAAAGTGACAAGACACCTTATGAACTGTGGTATGGGAGACCTGCATCAATCAAACACTTCAAAGTCTTTGGGAGTAAATGTTACATAAAGAATAATGATGAGAACCTTAGCAAATATGATGACAGGGATGATGAGGGTATCTTCTTAGGGTATGCTACAAACAACAAAGGATATAAATGCTATAATAAGAGGTTGCATAAAATGGTTGACTGTATTTACGTAAAAGTTGATGAAGGAATTACAACAAGAGAGATGTACAGTAATGAGTCTTCTACAGAGGACACAGCTAAAGATGAAGATGAATAGGTCCAAGAATCAAAAAACAAAGACTCTAAATTAGATGAAGACACATATACTCAGATAGACTCAAATCAGCAGACAACTTCAAATTCCTCCTCTAGAATCACTCAAAAGAATCATCCTGGAAGTCAAATAATTGGTGAAAAAGACAAAGGTGTACAAATCGGGAGAAAGATAATAAAAAACACTGAACAATCAGATATAGCTTTCATATCCATGCTGGAACCCAAGAATTTTAATGAAGCTAGCAAAGATGACCATTGGGTTAAAGCAATGAATGATGAACTTGATCAGATTGAGAAAACAATACGTGGGAGATGGTTCATAGACCTGAAGGTAAAAATATCATTGGCTTCAAATGGATCTTTAAGAATAAGTTGAATAAGCAAGGACAAGTTGTCAGGAACAAAGCAAGATTGGTCTGTAAAGGGTATGTGCAAATAGAAGGACTGGATTTTGATGAAACATTTGCACCCGTAGCAAGATTAGAAGCTATCAGGATATTTCTTGCCTATGCTTGTCATAAAAGGTTTAAAGTCTATCAAATGGATGTCAAGTCATATTTTCTAAATGGAGATTTAAGTGAAGAAGTCTATATGGAACAACCAGAGGGTTTCGAACTGTCTGATAACCTTGGCTTAGTATGCAAGCTGAAGAAATATTTATATGGGTTAAAACAAGCCCCTCGTGCCTGGTATCATAGATTGGATATGTATCTCAAAGACAAAGGGTTCAAGAGAGGAACAATTAACAACAATCTATATATCAAAACAAAGGATAATGATTTTCTCATTGTGTTAGTCTATGTAGATGACATCATCTTCGAATGTAATAAGGATTCATTGGTACAATGGTTTTCTTCTTCCATGGATTCTGAGTTTGAAATGTCTCTGATAGGTGAACTACCATTTTTTCTTGGTTTGCAAATTACTCAGAGGTCTGAAGGGATGTTCATTTGTCAAGAAAAATATCTAAGAGAAATGTTGAAAAGGTTTCAAATGGAAGATTCTAAACATGTGGCCACACCTATGGTTACAGGATGAAAATTAAGCAAGGATGATGACTTACCTGATGTTGATCAAAGTTCATATAGGTCAATGATAGGCAGTGTGTTGTACATCAAAGCATCTCATCCAGACATAATGCATGCTATTGGAATGGTAGGAAGATATCAGTCTGCACCTAAACAGAGTCATTTGCTAGCTATCAAAAGGATATTTAGATATTTGAAAGAAACAATGAAATATGGCCTATGGTATCCTAAGAATCAAAATTTTCAATTATCAGTCTACTCATATGTTGATTGGGCTAACTACATGGATGAAAGGAAAAGAATGAGTGGAGGTGTGTTCTTCTTAGGAGATTCTCTAGTAGCATGGTTGAGTAAAAAGCAAGGTTCCATTTCTTTATCAACTACAGAGGTAGAGTACATTGTTGTTGCTATCTGTTGCACTGAGGCATTATGGATGATTCAGACACTTGCAGATTTGTAGGTAAAATACACTGCACCGATCCCAATTCATTGTGATAACAGTGCCATTAGTGTGTCCAATAATCTTGTATTCCACTCCAAGACCAAGCATATTCCCATAAAATACCATTTTCTAAGAGAGTAGGTCACCAATCAGATTGTTTAGGTCCATTACATTCCAACCACAGAACAAATTGCAGACATCTTTACTAAACCCCTAGCCAAGACACCATTTGAATATCTCCAATAGAAGCTGGGTGTCATCCCGTCTCACATCTAAGAGAGTCCATCCTGTTAGGGGGAGTTTTGTATTGATTGAATATCTGATACCTCCTAAAAATACTGCAACAACTCAGGGGGAGCATTTTTTCTTTGAAATTGATGTCAAAGGGGGAGAAAAGGAGTGGTCTGGACCAGATGCTACAATTGGAGGTCCAAACAGTTTAGCGCACCCATTTAGGGTTGCCATTAATGCCAAAGGGGGAGATTGTTGGCATGTTTACAGGCAGGTGTGCTTGTCATTGATGGAAAGATCAGAGTTTGAAGCGATGGAAAAATAGGGACAACGTAAGCTCATAAGGGATAGTGCAGAGGTGCACTCATAGTGCAAGAGTGTGCTTGATGGAAAACAGGCAGGCAAGGAATATCAACAGTGCAGGGATAATGGCATGGAAAGTTCATAAGCGTAAACTCCATTTCGGAGTTTTGGATACCGGGAGATTGAGAAGTCAAGAGTCGAGACTCTTCAACACAAGAGTCCCGGAGTTGTGAAATTTGGAACCCCAAAATCCTGAAATAGGCACATCAACTGGAATTTCGGATACCGAGAGTTGGGGATGTCAAGAACTCTTACTACAGGAGTCCTGAAGTCACGATATGCTAAACCATGATATAATCTCAACCTTTGGATCAAGGAAAAAACTGGACCGTCAATCCAAGAAGGATACGTGGCAAAATATCATCCTTTCACTGACTGAAAACTAAAAGGAATGGGGTTCCCTAACCTCTCGAACTCGCGATATGCGAAATCGAGAAATAACCTTAGTCGTCAGATTGAGGTTTGATCTGGACCATTGATCTAACTCCATTTCAGAGTTTCAGATACTGGGATATGGAGGAATCCAGTGTTGAGACTCCTCATCACAGGAGTCCTGAAGTTGCGAAGTGCGTAAAGCCAAAGAGATGATCTGACTCCATTTCGTAGTTTCACAGACCGGGACTTGGAAGTGTCAAGAACATTCACATCAAGAATGAGGAAATCATGATATGCAAAATCACGAAGTGATATGGGCCAACAGATCTAGGATTTGAATGTGGCAGACCACGTCAAAAAGGACAGGTGGAAGACTATGACACATGGCATGATCAGACAACAACAAGTGTCAAGTTGATTTGGAATTTCAGGTCCCTGGAAATCACAATTTTGAGTGACACGTGACAGCCACTCGGGTCACGACATGTCATCGAGTGATGCAAGACTGACCTCACTCTGAGATTTTTTGCTTTGAGAGTTTTAACTCCATCACTCCCCCAAAGTCCCAAAGGCTAAAGTCCTGGGCCAGAGGATAGCCTTCCGATCACCATTGATCGAGGACCATTGATATAGAGATAAAAGTGCTTGTGTGATTGGAGAGTGGTCATATTCCAGTGGTCACATTGTCAAAGAATTGTAGAAGAGAGATTGAAGTGGAAGGTTCATTTCATAGTTTCAGGGATCGGGACATGGAGCGTAAATAAATATTCACATCAAGGATGCCGAAATGCTGAATTGAAAAATCGTGAAAGTGCTTTACGGATAAGCGCTTGTGATTCGGATTATTTTCGGCACGAAATGAGAGCGGAGATATAATAAAGAAATGCACAGAGATATCGCGTATATTCAGCAATATAACAGAAATATATCAGAGATGCAACCATAAACACAGAGATACAGTAATATACGATTTCTATTAATGAAATAAATGTACAGAGACTGTAAAAATACAGAGTGAAAGACTCGCTAGAATGGTGGCAGCTTATCTCTGAGAAGAGATGTGACGGCTACTCGCATTCGCAAGAAGATAGTTACAATGAGGCTCTAGAGGCCTTTTTACAATAGATGAGAATGTCAAAAGTCATAGAAGTCCAAAAACCTAACCCTAGGAGATGAAGCGCCAAAAGTCATGTGGGCCCCGTTTGGGTAAGTTAGTACATCAACTTCCCGAGGTCGTAACTTTTGCATACGATCTTCGTTTTAGGCGTGTGATAGCTCGTTGGAAAGGTATCGTCGAGGAGATTAATTTTGGGGGCTCAATCATGAATTCGGCTATCATTGAGCACCTTGATCTCAAAAAACCTTCATTTTGGCCCTCAAAATGGCCCCGGAAGTTAAACCTGCTAAAAATAGTAAATTGCCAAATTTGCCAGAAAACTGTTTTGAGCCAGTCAGAATAGGTGGGTGGCCACCGATATCCACCTGGATCAGCTTGGTCACCGATGGTGGTCACATCATCAAAGAGCTGTAGAGAAAATATTGAAGCAGCAAGCTCCATTTCAGAGTTTCAAGGACCGCGACTTGGAGAGTCGAGATGCCACACAACAGGAATTGCCGAAATGTGAAAACACCTTTTGGTGTAGGTTGTGGTCATAGCCATTGGTCACATTGGCGAAATATGGAGGAAGGAGCTAGTGCAACCAAGATCCATTTCTGAGTTTCGGGGCTCGATACGTGAAGCGTAAAGAAACCTTTACCACAGGAATCGCGAAATGCCAAAATGTGAAACGGTGAAATAAACGCAACACCCTATGGATTCCATCCAATGGTGAAGGTGATTTTGAATATGATCGAAGAGCTACTGTTTAACTTCATAATGTAACTGCTAGAAATGAATGATGGTCTTTTCGAGAGGATGAGCTCGACTATGATGAAGAAGACGAAGAGTCTCAACTGCCAAAGAGGACAAGGAATCTCAACATAACACCCAATGATGATGGACGTGTGGGTTGAACCGCCAGAGAAGCTGAAGGATTGCAATTATGATCAGGCAGAGCATTGGACATGAGGAGAAGATGCAGAATAGAGAGAAGGCGTGGCATTGTGGAGTGGAGGGAACACCCCGAGGTGGAGAAAATTGGAGTGGTGAGAGCATGTAGAAGCATGGTGCATATTGCATGCACAAGAAGAACATAGACTATAAGAATGCTAAACAAAGAAAATATGGTGAGAGTTTTTGTTGAGTGTGATTGACGTGTGAAGAAGGAAACAAATCGCAGCAGCAGAAATGCATAGAAGAGGTTTGGTGCATTGAATGGACAGGGCACACAGAGCAGAAATGGCAGAAGAACATAAAGTGTAAGAGGAGTGTTCAAAAGACACTGATGCAGATAGAGTAGCGCGGTGTAGCAGAACAATGATGAGACTAGTAAGTTTTTTAAGAAATTTATATCATTGTAATAAATGGTATTAGAAAATATTTATATTTCAGGGTGGTAGGGAGGTGCTAGGGAGGACGATTGTCCTCAGAGGTTCAAGTGGTTTCTTGAACGCAAGGAGTTGTAGCTTCTATCTGGTTGCAGCCAGAGAAACCAGGTAGGGTGGTGCAAGGGAGAACTGTTGTTCTCTGTTATGTAGGTTGGTGCATGTATGACTGGAAGTTGGCGCTTCCATCCAGTTGGTGCTAGAACACTTGGGGAGTTGGTGCTAGAGAAACCAGGGAGTTGGTGCTAGAGAAACTAGAGAGTTGGTGCTCTCAGCAAGTAGTAGGTTGCAAAACAAAGGTTTTAGCCTCATTATGAGTTGGTGCTCATATGTGTGATAATGTAAAGAATGTAAATATTACTTATCATATAAATATGAAGAGGGTTTTACCCTTTATGGGTTTCCTCAGGAAATATCTGTCTCGGGGTATCTCATATGTGTGACTGATGTTGAATGTTCCATTGCTTATTTCCCTACATTATTGTGATTTTCATTGAGTGCTTTGAAAAGAGTTTAAAATAAGCATGATTTTTTAAGCATGGTAACAACTGATTCACCCCCCCCCCCTCTCAGTTGTCTAACACAAAATTGGGTCCATTATCCAAACCTTTGTGCTACTGGAATTCGCTATCGTACTTTCTCCAAGGGTTGACATCAATCTACAATATCACTCTCCAATAGTTGACATAAATGAGACCAACAATCCATACCAAATATCCATCAACCTAATCCATCTATATGACACCTTCGATACTTACCACTTTTCATCATTGTCCCTTTCATCTTCCCCTAGGTTCATGAATTGGGTTTTCCACTCTAGAAAGGGTTGTACCTTGTCGCGTGGGAAGAAGGGGCTAAAGGCCCAAATGGTAAAAGTAGTTGAAAAAGTTTAAAATCTAAAATGAAACCTTTTAGATGCTTCACCTAGGGATTTCCAAGAAATAAATAAAAGGCTTCTCAGTAAGAAAAGGGGACCTGTAAGATAAAATAAAACTCAAGGTCTAGTTGGTCGATGGGAGGTCTCATCATGAGTCGACCGATTAGGTCCATGGGCATGTAGCGGTATGATACTATCATATATATGGTCACCAAACCAAGGTGGTGGCTCTTGGTGGCATAGCCAAGAGAAAGGGGGTCTCATCACAAACCAACCTTCTCATTTCCATGAAGTGCTTGTGGGTAACATTGTCACCACTAGTCACCATGCCAAGATAGTGTCCCCCAACTATAATCTTGAAAATAAATAAAAATAAGACAAATAAGAAAAGGAATTGAATGGGATAGGAAACATTGACATCCATGACAAGGTGTATTTCTCCCTCTACAGAGGCACCCATAGGAAAGACCTACATTTCCCTGTTATCACTCCACCATTTTCCCAAACATTCCCAATCACTATTTCACACACTTACATGACCTAGATTGGTCTTCACTTGGGAAACACCCCAAACTTGAGGATAATTATCCTAATATAACATCTTGAGACCCTCTCCAAACCTGAATTCTTAAAACACATAACGTCTTTAAGCATTTGTTTGGATAAAGGGGGGTTTTATGCACATGTTTGGGTAATTCAATTATTGGATGTGATTGAAATTTCTATGATCCCTATGATTTATGATACTATGGAGGGTGTACTTGTTGTTGCTGGAGGACCATGCCCGGTGGAAAGGGACATAAGGGGAGATCATTACCTTGGACCTCCATGGGGATAAAATCCTACCAGATGGATGTTGTGATCCCAACCAAGGGCAAGTAGACACCAGAGGATGGCACCAAGAAGAAAGAAGGATGTTTCCCCCAAGACAATATGATAGAACTAGACCTAGGGGGTATTTCCCTTCCACCATTACATTGTCCCTTGAAGGCACCTAATTTCACCATGCTAACCCTTGACGTCATCCAGTTATGGTTTGGGCATTTATGAGGATGATTTAGTGCTAGTTGGCATGTGTGGTAACATTTGAGGCCTTTGGAGGACTAGGGTTTTGCATTTGAGTCCTATCATTCCATGATGGGGGCCTAATGTAACCTTAAAGGGGCATGACATCATCCCTAAAGAGAAATTAGGGTTTTAATTGTTGAATTTATGTAAAAAATGGATTTTTGATGTAAATTGGCCATGTCAGCATTTTAATGACCTAATTGTAATTAAAGGTCATTGACATTGTATAAATAAGAGATAAAACTCTCACATTTTTTCATCATTCACTCATCACTTAAGTATGGGTCTGAAATTTGTCCTTCCTTAAGGGTTCTTAGCTTAAATTAGTGGTGCAGACTTCTTGGAGGAGACATTTATTGGTGTATTTTAGCTATTTTCACGTAGAGGATATTCAACTAGGGTGATTTGCTTGATTATTCTTGGTGAAGTAAGTGGAAAATCTGAATTTCATTATTTTGAATGAATTCTTATGGTTAATTTTACTTTTTTCATGTTTAAGATTATGAAATTGCTTGCTTGAAACCCTAGGGGAAAGACATATGTTATTATCTTTTTCCTTATAATCTTCCATGTGCTAAAATTTCTTGAAAGGAACCTAACTTGAAGTAGATACTGTATCCCTACCATTGTATCACTCTAGCAACCCTATGTCCATTCCTAATTGCATATTTTATTACAATTTGTTCAAAGAAAGGAGAAATCGTTAGGGCCTAACCATTGTTACTTCCTAGCAATTAGCTCTTGGAGGTGAATGTTTTTAGGCCTTTGGATACCAACAACTTTCTTATCCGTTCCATCCCTTGGACATGCCATTATCATTGCTATCTTTCCTCAAAGATTTTTTTCTTCCATTACTGACTCCATTTACCCTATAAAGGAACTAGACTAACATATACAAGTGTTGATTGATCAAACAAACACTCATACTTTTATCCTTGAATCCTTTACTAACATTTTCTAACTCTAAATTAGACTAACTTCCAAAATAACTTGTTGTTGTAGAAAAACATTACTAGAACCATACAAACATACATTTATTTGATACATTTACCTACATAAATTGCACTAAAACCACTCAAAACTCAATTGTGATAATTGCTAGTCAGTATACTAGGTAAGTGCTAACCTTGTATCATGTTTTCTTGCACTTTTGACAATTAGAATTTGTTGGTGTTGCAAAATATTTCTACTGCCATCTAACTATAGAACATTCTCTACAAAAGTGACATTAAAACATAGCTAAACATTGCCAACTTTGCTTGTGACAATTTATTATCAATTTTCCTAGTCAAAGTCACTTTTTCTTGTCCTTTTCAAGCAATTTCAAGGCAAAAATAATGTGGTTGTTATAATTTATTTTATTTTATATAAACTGTTGCATTACTGCAAATTCATATCAGCTATTTACTTTGTGAAGGTTTATTGTCTTATTAAGTATTAACAATCATTTGGTACCTGGAAAGTGCCTCTTTTTCCTTGGTGTCTTGTTCTTGGAAGGAACACAATATTATCCATTTGCTGCATCCTTTAAGACATAACAAAAACCCTTGATTTGAGTGATCTATGAGAGGGGAAGGATTTCCTTGGAATTACTTGCCTTAGCCTTCTCAAACCCCCCAGGTCACCTGGGACGTCTCCACTAGGGTAGTCTTGACATACTCCTAAATAAAAAGGTATCTCCTATTAAGGTGACAATGATAAGTTATTCCCAGTTACATCAATTTTGTATCCACTTGCCTTGGGATTTTGAGAAAGTACAAATTGTGCGATAACAAGACCTTCACCATCATTTTCTTATGATTAATTTCTTCATTTTTAGCTGTAATATCATATTTCTTTCTTTCTCCTTCATATTTTCTTCTCCATATCTCTCTATGAGATATTCGGCTTTTTGGACCTTCTCTTTATAATTGTATTTTTGGATATTTGTTATCTCCTTTCTTCTTCCAATTTTTATTATATTTTCTCCTTGAATTGAATGACATATTTAAGGATTGAATTTTTGAAATCATACAGCTTTGGGATTTCTACCCAAACCTATCATAGTTGTAACATCTCATTGTATGACACAATTATCTCCAACATCTAATTGAGTTTTTGGATTTTCCTGCATATCCTTTCTCTAGTTTCTTGCAGTACATTGCTTCATGGCCAAAGTTATGAAAAGAAAAACAATATCCATTGAAGGTGTTTCCATTCTTGAATTTATTTTGACTTGAGAGATATGTATTTTGATTTTCTTCTTCATATTTACTTCTATAGGTTCCTTCCTTAGCAAAGTTCATGGCTTGTAATTGATTTTTGATTGCATTGTTTCCTTTTGAGAAGGATGATCCTTTCCCATGTTTGAAAATGGTGCTCCACTTGTCATTTTATTCTTTCTTATTGTATCCAAGACCACTTTTGTCATCAAATGATATTTGACTGTTCCAAATCTTATCTAGGATAACTGATCTATTCTAGAAATTGACAGTTTTATTTGTCTTTTCATTCATCTTTTTGAGATTGACTATTTCTAATTTCATCATGTGACATAATTATTCCCTTTTGGATGTTTTTAGCCTATCAGATTCTTCATTTTTCTTGTCCTCCTTGAGTTGAATAATTAAATTTGCATTATTGTATTCATTTATCTTCTTAAGGTTGATCATTTCAGATTTCAATGTGTGACATGTCTCTTCCTTTTTAGTCAACAGAATCCTCAGGGCTTCTTCTACTTCCTTAGCATGTTCAAGTTTATTTTTTAGATTGATGACTATTTATTCCATATCATCCAAGACTTATTTTCATTTAATATTTTTTTCATATGTCTTAAACTCTTCCATATTTTTTGTTAGATCAAAAACTTTAGTTTTCAATCTTTTGATTTCTTCCTTGTTTTCTAGCTGAATCCTTTTGAGGTTGATGGCTTCTAATTACAACATGTGGCATGATTCTTCCTTTTTAGTTAATTGGATCTTCCGAGGTTATTAATTTTTCTTAGATTCTTCAATTTGAGTCATTAGATCTACAATAGTACTTTCATTTGTCTTTTCGAAGTTAATGATTTCCAATTCCAACATGTGGTAAGAATTTTCTTTCCTAGTTAACTAGATCTTCAGGAGTTCTTCACTTCCTTTAGTTTCCTCAATTTGAGTTTTTAGATTGTTAACAAATTCTTCTGTTTGTTTTAGTACTTCTTTTATTTTATTTTCATGTATCTTTAATTCTTCCATCTCTTGTGTTAGATTAACAACTTCATTTTTCAATCTTTTGATCTCTTCTTCTTTGTTTTCTAACTGAATCTTTTTCTCATGTTCTTCATGGTTAGATTGATCTAACTATTGTAGTAGAAACTCATATTTTTGTTGAAGTTTCTCCAACGAGTGCACATAGTTTTGTACTAAATATTGTCAAGAGCCTCTATCGGAACTTTAATATGTATATAATTTCTTGGTTCCATACGAATCTCTTCTATTGCAACTGTAGCATTAGTCTTAAGATTATGCAATTTTTCTTTAGTGACTACTGAGGTATGCCTCAATTCCTTGATGACATTTTCTTCTTCATTGCTGACTAAAGATTGAATGAATTCCTTTATTTCATTCTGATTAGAAATATCTTTCTGTGTATTGTTTTCTTCAATCTGATTAGAATTCTCCTTTTCTTTATCATGTTACTTATCTTGATAAGAATTCTCTTCTTGTTGTGTTTCATTCTAATAACAATTTTCTAGGTGGATCCATAATTATTTAGCATATTTGAAGTGTCTCATCTTTTCTTTGACTTGGTCTAACAATCCATCCCATATTTCTTTTAAGGATAATGAATTGTTTCTCCTTGCTTCCTTTGTAGTTTTGGTTTTTCTCTTTGAAGTAGTTAAGTGCTAGGGCTTACTTACTACTGAATCCCAAAATCTAGATCCTCTTAACTTCAGATATCTTTTCATATTTTCCCTCCATTATGAATAATATGTTTCATCAAATAAGGAAGCTTCATTTGTGGAGATAGAAATTTGTCCACCCATTTCTTCGGAATCTACCTTGCATTGTTTAAACTATGCTGAAGGCACCCGCTCTGATACCAATTGTTGAAATGTACACTTGAGACAGAGTGGGGGGAGGGGGGGGTGAATCAGTGTCACAAAACTTTGGACAATTTTCCACTTTTCATAAATTAATTGAAGAACATATATTTATTTCAATTTCGCAACCAATATATAAAAGAATAAATATTTTATCTATTTATTTAAATTGAATGAATACATAAGATCAATATTCATCTTCAAACAATTATGAGAGACCTGAATCTCTGTTACAAGACCCATCTTGTAATTCTCAGATCCAACTACGAAATGAGGAATCCAAACCTCATAACAAGACCCAGATTGTTGATCTCAGATCCAACTAAGATGTGAGGAATCCAATCCTTATACAAGACCCATATTGTACACATGCACCAACCTAACAGAATGAACCTTCATTCAATCCATTATATATAAATCCATATACTTCAATAAATTCAACTACCTCTTTTGTTCACATTACTTGTTTGTTTATATAATCTTCCAATTGGTGTGAACTTGAATGATTGTGTCTTTTGACAATGAATCATTGCACCCTTTCATTTATTTTAGTAATAATAACTTATATTATTATTATTATTATTGATAGTTTGTTAAAGAATTCAAATCCTTTGTAAATTGTTTCAACATTTTAACCCATCGCTAATTATTCCAAACAATTGCTTCCTTCAAACCATTCTTTTCAAATGACCATGGGATCTTTACTACATACTTAATATATATTTTAGATTATTTCATTATTATTCATATAATATCATGCCAAGGTTAATTCGTCATCATAGATATGTTGATAAACCTTTAAGAGTCAATCACAGTCATGGGTCAACTTCGTTATTTTGATCCCACACTTTTGTTGCATCCTTAGTTCTCATTAGATCCGAATGAAGTTATTACTTTTCTATTTGATGCATTTTCCTTTACCTGGAATTGATAGGTTCTTAACTTGTGACTCCCCATTTTTTTTCATATGACCAAAGTGATGTGACCAACAACTAGATACATAAGGTGCATGGCTTGTTATGTTTTATCCTATAGGGACTTCATTTCACCAAGCCTCCGTATACTGTGACCAGGTGTTAACCCAATTGACCCTTTATCTCATCCCCACTTTTATATCACTTTGACCTGTGATTGAGGGTGGTGTATAAGTGATAACCCAAGAGAGTACTTAATTTATTATCGATGGTCACATTTTAATTGCATTCCGATATGTATGACTGTCGTTACTTAGGGGCTTTGTCCTTCAATATTTCCAACCTCTACAATCATTCTTTTAAAGAACTTATTTCTCACAATTTTGTATCCTTATCCAATGGTTGGGATTCAATCATGAGATGGACAACTATCATTTGCTCTGATAATTCGTGACTTCGGGAATTTGTTATTTTTATAAAATTCCAATTCTCCTAAACTAAATTTCATGGGTGTCCATAAACTTCAATGCTCCAGTTTTTATTTCAGATCTTCGGTACTCCAGGACTCCAGGTTACTAGAAATCTGGAGTAGTTCAATTACTCCGGAGTGATAACCTACTGAATAAGTCATAAATTGGTGGTGACCTCTTGTTGTCAGTTAACACCTCCGCTTATGATATCCTTCCACTATGTTGATCAATGGTTGAAAACAATCTTGAATTAGATCAATAGTTTGAGCTACTTCGTGATTTACGCTTTATTTTATCCTTCGAATGTACTTGATAAACGATCGAGAATGCTCCTAAATTAGATCTACGGTTAGAATTACTTTGTGATTTCTGCTTTATTCTATCCTTCCAATGTACTCGATCAACGGTCAAGAATGCTCCCGAATGAGATCAACGATTAGTGTTAAACTGGGCCTTTGATGCTTCAGGCATTTGTTGGTGGTAGAAACTATTTTCCCCCGAAGGACATACTCCCAGAGTGATGTAACTTGCTGACGTAACTGTTGACTTGGAAATGGCCAATTGGATACCATGTGTCCTTTATATTTGTGATTTATATGTACCTAAAATGCCAACTAGACCTTGAAACTTGTCGCCATTTGATTGTGCCATGTGTCCTTCCTAATGTGGTCTTTACTAACATGGGTTTCATGATGTGTCACATGTCCTCATCTTGAATATAATGGTTGTAGGTTCATCCAAATCCTTGATCCAATGAATGTGATCAGTTCTAGATCAATGGTCTCGATTCATTTCGGCCTTTAGGACTTCAAGTTATTTTCTTTTCCCACTTCCCAATTCTCATCGAGTGAGATTCCCCGAATAAACCTCGAGTAACTTGAATTCATATAACGATCCTTATTTGACGTGGAAATCTTAATATGATCCAACGGTTGTCGAGAATTCGAATATCCAGGATATCAAGCCTTTGGCCTTGCTTATCCTTTCCTTCCATTTTATTTTGATCGGATGATTGAGAATGACTTTGGCCTTTGGTGTAATTTCATATGTTCTTGGCTTATTTTCTCCGGAGTGGTCAATGTCGGAGTTGACTATCTCCTGATTTGATGGTTCTTGATTGTCCCAAAATGATAATAGATGACTCCTGTGCATCATCTCTTCTGAGCCTCCTGTGCATCATCTCTTCTGATATTTTGGGTTTATAATTGGATTCCAACTAAACCAAGATCATTTATTTGTTGGGAATTTAATCCCTATCATGTTTCTGCAATGCACTTTCCCTTCTGATATTTGATTAAATTTTTTTCTTATGATCTGTTTCATCTCTGTTTCTCCTGATATTTTTAATACTTGTTTGTGCATTCATTTATGCATTGATCTTTAGTCGCTAACCCTCCTAAGATCTTAATTATTTATACTTCATTATTCCTTATGTACATTTATTATCTTCATGCTACCTCTCCTGAGCTTTAGAATCGTACGATCATTGTTGATCTTATCATGATCAACAATGATCACGAACTGCTTCTTCCACTAGGTGATTTTCCTCTTTCCTAAGGTGGTCTTCCTTTTTCTCTAATTATTATACATGTTTGACTCATGTTGGCATCAATGAAAACATACTATCGATATTGTCAACATAATTCATCTTTTAGATACATGTAGAAATTAGAGACTACATATGAGAGGAAGCATTCATTGACTAAAATTCTACTACCTTGGTGAAAAGTAGAGTAAGATTAATATTTCAAATAATTCTAGTGCTTGATGGACGGCAGAAAGAACACCATTCCATAGATTAAATGATCGATATAAGAGATACAATTCCATCCTCTTTTAAAATAAAGATATTCATATTGATAAAATACACAATGCATAACAAAATCTTCTCCTTAAGATCCATTGTCTTAGTAGAAAGAGGGAGGACTCTCGGACCCCAAAATCATAAGTAAGCATTGAGAGATACAAGATGCGATGAATTTGAACTTGATATTACCTAATTGTAAAGTGGATCACAATAATGCGTCCAATAATATTCATACCTTTCTTTTAAGTGATGTAATAATAAGAGTATGAGGTTCGTTTAGTTTTTGTATTATCTTAAATTATTATGTTTATTATATCAAATTTAATCAAAATATTTTAATACTAATATTAATTTATCTTAAAATATTTCATTTTTCATAATATTTTAATTTTTGATAAATATATTTTTCGAAGGAAAAAAAAAATATTTCTAATTTAAGTAGAAATGAAAACATACCTTTAACATATGCTTCGAACCACTATGGAAAAGATAATTTGGATGGAGCTTTTGAACTTGCCATAGTCTATAGACCCCACTCTCCTCTGTATATATTTTTTGTTTTCTAGTTTGTTTGTGACCTGCAGGACTAGCCTATGGCTTGAGAAAGCGCAACTCATGGGAATATAAGCTTTCAAAATCACCCAGGGATCACACCCAACCTAATCCACACCAACCCTTAACATGGCTAGTTTTTTTGTCCCCGTAGGTTTCGAACTGGTGACTTTAACATCACAGAGGGCCTTAACAACACATGTCTCCACCGACTGTCCTACACCTCGGGGGCCACTCTTTTCTATATTAAATAATCCAAAATAATGACAATTATTCCTTTGTATGGACCCTAAAATAATATATACCAACATTATCTCTAAATCTATCAAAAAGTATCCCCCCCGGGGCAGCTTAATTGGCAAGTGTCATGATATGAAGTGTTATGTTCGATGATATTTCGAGTTCAAATCCCCCCAACTTACCCATTCTTGAAAAAGGGGAATACGTATGGAACCTGAAGGTTATAGTGGTAGTGATCAGAATCTACCTTATGTCACGCGAGTACGAGACCACCCAGTTGTTGATTCTGCCAGATACAAAAAAAAAAAAAAAAAAATCTATCAAAAAGTAATTTGGTAATTGTTGCAAGTTGAGTTCCAACTATTTTGTTTACTATGATTAAGGTACATGTGTTAAGATATAGATACTCTTTATATTAGTAGTTCATATGAGTTCAAATTTACTTCCCTATTGATCATGATGAATATAGTTGGCCACCCAAATCTTCCACTAACTTAGAAATGGCCATACACCTTGTCAAACTTACAACAATTTTTATAGGTCCCAAAATGTTGGCTCATTTTTCAAGAACTTCCTATGGGTTTTGGATGATTGACATGGATTAGAAGCCTTTGATATATAGGAAATAAAACGAATGAGCTTATAATGAGCTTTGTAATGGTCTAACAAATTCCCAAAACAATGTTTGTATGCGAAAGTTGCAACTCCATGAAGTTGTCTTATCTACTTATAGGCTCATTAAGCCCCACATTCCTTTTACCAATTTATCTCTTATGATTATGATTTTGTATTTTTGTATTTTTTCCTCTTATGTTTTTAGGATTGATGCTAAAAGGTAGTTTAAGCCTCTTGTAATGAGCATTTTTCAAATGAGCACACGTGACACATTTCTTCTAAAAAATAAGCTACCACCATTATAGCCAATTTGTTTTGCTTCACATATTGTGATGCTTGAATCACTATTTCATTTATTAATAGAGTTCGGGTTTCACCATATTACCACCCTATTTTCAATGTATCTTTGATATTTAACTTTTTATTTCTACCCTCATTTAGTTCCTAACATAATTTGGATTAGTGGTATCAAAACAATCTTCTCTTCTTCTTCTTTTTCTATATGTGACCCTAATGAGGTCAACGTATAGGGAATTGGGCCTACACAATTCTAAACAAACAAAAATGTATTTTTTTAACATCTATGCATGGGTAGACACTTATTGGTATAATATCAAGAGAGATAAAAACATTGCAGTATAAGGGCAAGAGATAGTTTTATTTTAAATATGATTATCTATAACAAAACAATGGTAAATGTGTCCCTAACTAGTAGAACAAATGACATAGCAGGAATAACCAACCTCACGATGTCTAGTCCAAGCCACATACAAAGAAGTGTAACAAGAATTTGAAGGACACTAGAAAGTAGTTTGGAATCAACAAAATACTTTAATGCAACTCTAACATATGTTGTTCCAAACAATCCTTGTTGGCTTAGCTAAAAGACTCAAAATCTAAATATAGCTTAGACCCTAATTTTGAGCTAGAATAGGGAAAACAAATCATTGATGTGGAACCTAATGTTACCATCCCTACTACAAAGGTATTGATATTAGTATAGGTTGTCAATAAATTGAATTTTTTGATGATGTTTTTCCCCCAAAATTACACCATTGGTTAAGATATTTGTATTACTTAGCAATGTCACCTTTTCTATGGAACTAAGCCCTTGCAAGATGACGCATTGTCCGATGTTGAACCATTTGAAGTTTTTTATGTTATTTGAAGAAAACCGTATATGTGGAGGCATCATATATTTGATGATTCTAGGCCATAGATGGTCATTGTTACTTTAGTATTTTAGATCTACATGATACCATATGTAGTCTTAGCAATGGTTCTCTCTCTAGTCACATCTAAGAAGTGAAAGAATATAATATCTCAAACTAGGAGCTTTGTCATATTCATGGTTCCATTAGAGGAAAATGGAAGTTTACTATAACTACCAATGACTCTCTAATGGGATATTATATACATAACATAAATATGTGGAAACGATGGTGGACGAATACAATGATATTTTTTCGTCACCCATACGAGTCACATATAGTGGTATCTATGCACTATTAGGTAAAGCATACAATTGAAATGACACCAAATTACCCTCTTCCTCATGGCCTAGTATAGTAACACTCTCTTCTATAGAGTGAGGAGATTGGATTCTATATTCAAGGGATATTACAAAAGGATCACATTCAACCAAGATGCTCACCTTGTGAGAGCCAAATTTAATTGGTTTAGAAGTAGGATGGGACATGGCAACTCTATATTGATTATAGACCCCTAAATGGAATCAAAATCAAGAACCAATATCCAATCTCCAAAATTTATGTTCTGATTGATCAAGTCAAGGGCATCAATATTTTTAGTAAGATTGATATGAATTTAGGATATCACTAGGTACCACTCAGGAAATATAATGTGTGCAAGACAATTTCCAATTACAAAGAATGTCTCTTTCAGTGGTTGGTCATTCCTTCTAGCTTGATTAATTCCCCAATAATGTCCATGAGGACTTTGGATGATATCTTGTGGCCATTCACCATCTCCAACCCTTTAATTTAATGCAGTATGAATTGGTGCAAACTTGTAAGACAAATATATCTAAGTGGTTCTTCTTGTAATGAAGATCATTCATATAAACAAAGAGTATTAATAATAGCATGAGATAGAAGCTAGGATATCAGACATGATTTTAGGTGAATAAAGAGTATACTAGT
>ML782995.1:684746-711953 GCA_009831015.1 Picea engelmannii
TCTGTTTGAGAGTAAGGGTCCTGTTCTCTGATTACAAGATAGTTGTTCTCACCCATTGCAATGTTATTTTAAAATGTAATCCAGGATTCTTAATTTGAACTATAAAGAATTGCAATTGGGAGATCTCTTTCCTGTGATACAATTCAGAACTTCAGTTCATTTCAGCAAGTTAGATAGAATGATTTCTTTACTACAACGCTAAGTGCTTTTGGAATTGAGCATATATAGTGCGCAGCTACCTTTGAAACAAAAGACTTCCCTGGGTTGATAATTTATGTTTCACTTGGTTGTTTGAAATTAATTAAGCAATTATAGTGACCAACACACATGACTGCGCTCTTTCCCTGATGACAATTTCAGGTTTTTGGGGTTTTGTGATCCCCGACGTCAAGAATTCCTATCCTCTTGAATTCTCGATCTCCGATAAGCAATTTCACCGATACGCACCCTTTACGTGTTAGCCCTCCTGGCTATGCTCTGGTCCATGTGACTGCTAATTCATAAGACCGCAGCCTGTTGGCAGCCAATTCACATTTTTACCCTATCCTTATAAGCTGCCTACACCAGTGTTTTGCAACCCTTGATTCTCATCGCGATCTTTTGAATAAAACAACTTGACTATTTCGTGCATTTGCACACCTACCTTTGTTCTTGTTTTCATGACTGCAAGCGTGAAAACTTTGATTTCAAAGTCACGTCGATAGCATTAAAAATTGTCACTGTATTATTATGGTCACTCTTGTTTATGTGTTCATTGCATTTCCAATTTAATTATGGTCGCACAGTTAACAAGACACCAAAACCTTTACTCATTTGACATTTTTTTGTTGTTAATATGATTTCATTGTTTATAAGGCTGTGGTGATGTTCTAATCATTACAATCGAGTCTTTGATTTAATGATGGTTTGATGTACTTTGATCAATTTCCTTAGCGCATTGGTTTCATAAAAATGCATCAATATGGTGATTAGACCCTTAATTAAATAGCTTCATACATTGTATAAGTTCTATGGTCAATTTCTTATTCAAAACATTTTTTTGATTTTGAAAAAACCATGCAAACGATATGCTTGTGCAAACATTGGGGTCAACTTACCACAGTTTTCGTTAATTGTTTGAATGGCATTTGATTTTAACACATTGCAATAGTAATTTGAATCACCATATGTGCTGTCATTTGTACATTGGGAAATGATTGTTTTGCATGGATTGATCCAACTCCAGGACCCTCACACACTCGGGCATTAATGCCTCCCTCCTATCCCGATTTACCTCTGTTGGTTTTCGGGGAAGTCTGTGAGCTATTCGATCCTGTGTTTACCCTACGCAAACCCCTGTCCACTGTGTGTTCTCTCCTGGTTTCTATAGGGTGAATTTAACCCCCATGGTGTTCAGAGTCAGTTTTGGTTTCATTATTGCCAGAGAAGACTACTTAAGACTGCCCCCGTAATTGCCTCCCAGAGACAAATGTTTGCGTGAGCGATTCTGGGCAAACAGTTTTGAATTTGATCAAACCATTGAAAACCCAGAACCGAATTTAGCCCCTTTACCTTCATCATGGGCGGTTTCCCTAGAGATCAATTTGTTACAGAGATATAGCTCATGTTTTAGAGGTCAAGTTTCATATCTTCTCCATGGCTAAAAGATGCGTGTGCTGAAACATCTATGAATTCTCTAGGCCTGTGACCCAGAACCCCTCTCACCCATCCAGCCTCTCACACTCTTGAACCCTTGATCAATCCTTAGAAAATCAAGTAGTCTATCAGAAGAAGCATTTTCTTTCTGCCAAGGTATGTATTTCAACATCGTTTTTATGAGTTTGCTTGAAATAATATAACAGATTGGGTTTGCTTTTGATTAGCTCTGTTTGTTTAGATTCAAAATGATTTTGTTTCTTTCAGTTTCATTATGAATCATGTACAGAAAATTTGATTGCTAAACTTAGACGCAGTTATGATTTGGTTAATGTGATTTCATTGTTCTCGAATTAGTTTAAAAGATTCATTTGTTTTCAATCGGGTTTGCTTTTGATTAGTTTTGTTTGCTTTTAATAGATTAAAAACAATCCTGTTGACTTTGATTTACCAAAAAATGATTTTTGTTTTGTGTTGAATGAATATTTTCACTTTGATTGCGTTTGATCTGTACAGAGAATTTCTTTTCTAAAATAGGACACAACTTTGTTTTGATTGATATGATTTTGCATTAAGTATAACGACTGTGTCGGTCCCAAATTGGTTTGATTCATTTCTTTTGGATGAACCTGAAACGATACTGTATGCCCTCGATTAGCAATGATCGTTTGCATATGCATTAAATATTGATTCAAGGTAGTTCTATCAGTTTTACATTAAGAAAAAATGATGATCCTGTTAGTTTAGTTTTGGATTTGAAAATGATTTTGTTAATGGCTGAGTCAACATAAACTATTGCTTGTAAAATTTACCTGATCGGTTACAGCCAATTTTGATTAGAATAGATTCAAACATGATTTCGTTTGCTCTCAATTAGCATAGAAGTTCTGATTTCAATGATTCGTTTGGTTTCCAATTACCAATTAAATATTTGTTTGATAGTTTGAATATAATTCTGTTAGTTCTAGATTGGTTTAACACAGTTCTATTTTGAAATTAGACCAGCTACAGAATCGCAAGATTCTGTAGCTAGTCTTAGAATTTTGATTTTTGTTAATTTTACCAATAAAATATCACCTAAACTTGTCTATTCTTGTCCACTTTCAGGTGCACACGAATTTCAATGACCAATTGGCATGCTGTGGCAGTTTGAGAGATGTTTGTGTGATACCGTTTAGTTATAGGTTGTTAGCTTTAGTCAGATTTGGGAGATTATCCCCAGATTTTTGTAAACTGTTTTGTTAATTCTCACAGGGATGTTTTACCTTGTGGGAGGTCTTTAAATACTTGTTATTTTTTGTAAAAAAAATCATCATCATTGTTGGGAGAACCAGACTATGGATTTATAATACAGACTGGGATGAAAGTTGATGTTTTGTAACAGCTTTAGCTTTCAATATATCAAACTTTTATTTCAAGTTTTCTTCATATCAGTTTGCAATTAATTATCGACTACTTTAGCTATCGTAATTATTTATAGGTTGATGTGACTTGGTTTATGTGTCATGCATATCTGATCTCTCTTATTTTTAAAAATACAACAATTACTTTATTTCAATTTAATGAATACAGGTTTATCTTTTTCGTTAATTGAATTGTTTTGTACAAATGTTGCACAAGGATTTATCTAACTGCGATAATTTGTAAATTATAAGATTGCTGTAATTTTTTATGTCTTGTTTGTTCTATTATTGATATTCAAAAGAGCACTGTTGCTTCCTATTTACAAGAGGCTTCCAGAGAATCTGGTGCGGGTTTCCTCCCATCAAACAACTGAACTGGATCCTTTACACAGAACAAATTGGAAAGCGTTATTACAGGTTAGTATATTAGTGTTATTTAAGTAGTTTAGATATATATATATATATATATATATATATATATATAGTTTAGATTCTTAGTTAGAATTATTATTTTAGTTTCTTAGCTTAGTCAGTTTTTATTTAATTTCTTTCTCATAAAATTATAAAAATAAAAAAACAATAGTTTCGTTGTCTTAGGACAGTTTACAAATGGTTTTTGCAGGTTTTCGTTTAAATCTGTAATCTGTAAATATTCTATATTTGTAATTGGATCTGATTCTGTTGATAATTGAACATTTAATTTTATAGAATTATAGTTGTATGATTTAGGTAATAGGTTGTATATATGTTGTTTAGATTTGTATATTAGTTTGTTTTAATTATCGTTTTCATTTAGATTAGTTACTTAGTGTAGTTTTCTTTTGTTTTCCTAGGACTTAGATCGGCTAACGAAGCCGCTAAACCCGTCAGGGTGGGTCATCCCAAACGGCTTGGGTTATTTAGACAACCTCGGACCGGATCCACTCTTCCAGTTGACGAGCATTCATTTTTCATCCGTCAACAAATGGCGCTAGAAGGAGGGCCGACTGACAAGTCGGCCTTGTAGGAGCCTTTATTTTAAATGTATTCAATTTCCCCCATGGCTCCCCAAATCACTGTGTTGGAACATGCTTTCAACTTCTCATTACCCAATGTTTCCAACAAGACAATCTCTCGCTTGTCCAAACTCACCTTTGATGGTGAAGTCAATATATCTGCTAAAGACCACCTTAACAAGTTTTGGTGCAAATGCATCAAACATGACATCTCAGATTTAGGAGTTTTATGTAGACTGTTCTCTTTTATTTTTAGAGTTTGGATCAAACATTGGTTTGAATCCTTTCCAGCATGTCACATTTTTTATTGGTTTCAATTTGTACATGAGTTTCTATATGCTTTTGAAATTTATGATTTCGATCAATTATGTGAAGAATTTCATACTTCGCTAATCAATGACAATTCATCTTTAGAAAACTTTTTGACAAGAGTCTATCATATCCTCTGTAAATTTAATCTCGATGACATGTCATTGGCATTAAATCTCTTCTATGATGCTTCCATCCCTTCCATCCAGTCATGTTCAATCACGAATGAAGAACCAATTGAGAATCCTGTCACTCAACTGTAAGAACAATCTTCTTTGCAAGAAGAGAAAAATTCTTCCGATAATGTTGAACAAGCTAGGGAGGTAGAATCTATTGATCATGCTCTTATTGACAACCAAATTGGTTTTTCCTTTGAGTCATTGTATTTTCAATCTAAGACTAACATGGAAGATGATTCGTTTCTGGCTCAAGGGGAATACCCTCATTCTTTTAACTCATTCTCTAATCAACATTTAAAATCAGTCACTAAAGAACACTTAAGCGCCAAAAATCATCTTGAATGTTTTTGTACTCCTATGAAATTGATTAGAGAAGAAGAAACCTTAAACCTTCTTCCTCAAAATGCACTTTGTTCACAGGAAAGACTAGATGCTTGTCACATAAATTTTGAATTATCTATCACACAAAAGGCAAATCCAGATGATTATATGATGTTGAGGAATTCGTCACCAAAACAGAGTGAGAGTTTTAAAGAAAGTGAAGAGAATTGTCTTGAGAATACCATGGTTGAGTATCATAGTTCAATAGATTCTTTTCATCTTCTTATTTCTGATTCCTTTTATTCTTTATATCCTGATCTATTCCTAGATTCTGGTGGACTTGACATCTTACCTACAATATACTACTCTTTTCCACCACAATCATATCCTTTCGATATGCTTAATTTTGGTGAAATCAATTCCAAACCTAACATTGATAAACTTGGATTTGATGCTTGTTCACTTTCATCACTCACATGGGAAAAGGACATGTTGTGAGATGATTTTACACAGTTTATTGTTGAAAAAGACAATGCATTAGATCTTATGGAAATCAAACATTCTAAGTTTCATACTCATTCTTTTCTTAGCTCGAATCTCAATATTTACACTTCACATTTTGAAATGATCAATCTCATCGAAGGAAACATTCAAACCAACGATCTAACTTATTGCACGAATCCTGCTATGATGAGTTTTCCATTGATATATTCGTTTCATCAAAGTCATGGTTTGCATCCCCATTTTTGTGAGAGGATCTTAGGATGGATGGAATATTCTTATATAAAAAAAATTCATAATAAAGACAAAGTTGTGCTTGCTTTATTTTTACTTAAGTATCTTGAAAGTAGGCGTGACATATTTCTTTTAGATCCTCCATGTGAAGAAATTAATGAACATTTAGAGAACTGTCAGGAGGATGGGGCATTTCAGCCTTGGCTGATGGTTATTCCATTTCCTCATAATCCTGACGAGTTTTTCAAAACTACTTACACTCGCCCATGCCATTATGACCCTTATCACGACAAGATTGTGCAATGGTTGGAGGATTCGTACAACAAGAATATCCAAGGAAATGGTAAGATCATGCATACTTTGTTTTTAAATGATGATTATGAAGGTAAGTGTGATATGTTTCTGTCATTTGTTGATATATTGTCATTCTTATTAGTAATGCTTGATCTTGTTTCCATTGCAGGATTAGAGTTACTCCGATGGCTACATTGGAAGCATGACTTCACATAGTATCCTAATTTGTTTAATAGTTAGGGTAGGTTTAGGAATAGGTTTTCTTTCAGTTTTATTTCTCACTAGTCCTCTTTGTAATAATGCAGTCATGAACGCAAGTGGGTGCACCATGAGAACCATAATACGGCTGTTGTCAGGGAAGTCCCCTCGATCTTTTTCTCTTTGATTTTAGTTGAACATTTATTTTCAAAAATGCGGTATCGTCATGAAAATCTTAAATGGAAAGTAAAGAGATAAATGAATCTGAATCAACCCTGACCCAAGGTACCACGAGTATGACTTCTTTCCGATCAATCAGGATTTTCCTACTTTCTTTCAGTTTCCCAAGGGATTTGTTGCATGAGGTTTTCAGATGCACCTTCTGTACATATTTGTTTTTTGTTTTTGTTGTTTGGATTTCTTTGCTTTCCAATTTTTTCTTCGCTGGTGTGTTTTGATTTCTCCCTTATGCTTACTAGTTTTTGCTGTTGAAATACTCATACCTACATCATGAACTGTTCAGACAAAGAAAAAAGAAAATTCTTTCACTGAAATGACTGCTGAAAAATTGTCTGAACATCGATTATATACTTCTGAAATTTACATCTATGTTGGCAAAAACTGTTGTTTGAAAGAAGTTAACTGATTTCGATCTGTGAGTAAAGCCTGTCATGATCATCCATTATCTTCTTATGCTGTCCCTGTTCCTTAAAGGAACGACTCAGAAGATGTCTCCCTGCCTCAGAAAGTTGGTTTTGCAAATAAACCATCTCTGGATCTTAATAAAGGATAGTTCTAAAAAAAAAAAAGATTTTGTTAAGGTCTATTTAAAAATATGCTAAAATATAATAAGTTTCAGCGTCACCCCGCTCAACTATATATCTTCAAAAAACAAAATAAATAAAAAGAGCTGTGGGAAGTGCTTGTAAACCTGCCGAGATGCTGAACAGGTCTGCTGGCAGCGGGTAAATACATGCATGATGCCAAGACAACTTTGTCGGGGTACTGAACAGGCTTGCTGGCAGCGAAGCACTGTCGGGTATATGAAAATTCATAAATATGAAAACTCTTGACCTTTAAATGTCCTTTATTCTGATCTGGAACTTCTTGGCAGGATACGGATATCAGAGTGGGTTAAATGGAAACCCTGTCGAGGCTATGGACGCCTGCTGGCAGCAGTGGCTCTGTCAACAGTATTGGAGATTTTATCTTTAATATCRTGRCTCGCTTGTCTTAAGACKGTTATCAGTTTTCRTCCTTTAAACACTGYTGGAATATTTGAKTTAATGATGATGTTTAYAYGATTTTCTGGTTGTTRTTTTTGAGTTRGAATTWTYYTYRYTRTCCTAATCTGAATTTGTTCTTTTGGCAGAGATAACTGCTTCTACCAGTGTGTCRCCATTGTTGGCAGCCAATTCACATTTTTCTACTGTCCTTATAAGCTGCCTACACCAGTGTTTTGCAAACCTTGATTTTCGTCGCAATCCTTGAATAAAACGACACTATTATTTCGTGCGTTTGCACACTTACCTTGGTTCTCGTTTTCACGACTACAAGCGTGGAAACTTTGATTTCGAAGTCACGTCGATAGCATTAAAAATCATCACTTGATTATTATGGTCACTCTTGTTGATGTGTTCATTGCATTTCCAATTTAATTATGGTCGCACAGTTAACAAGACACCAAAACCTTTACTCATTTGACATTTTTTTGTTGTTAATATGATTTCATTGTTTATAAGGTTGTGGTGATGTTCTAATCATTACAATCGAGTCTTTGATTTAATGATGGTTTGATGTACTTTGATCAATTTCCTTAGCGCATTGGTTTCATAACAACGCATCAATATGGTGATTAGACCCTTAATTCAATAGCTTCATACATTGTATAAGTTCTATGGTCAATTTCTTATTCGAAACATTGTTTTGATTTTGAAAAAACCATCCAAACGATATGCTTGTGCAAACATTGGGGTCAACTTACCATAGTTTTCGTTAATTGTTTGAATGGCATTTGATTTTAACACATTGCAATAGTAATTTGAATCACCATATGCACCATCGATTGTACATTGGGAAATGACTATTTTGCATGGGTTGATCTAACTCCACCACCCTCGCACACTCAGGCATTAATGCCTCCCTCCTATCCCGGGTTACCTCTGTTGGTTTTCAGGGAAGTCTGTGAGCTATTCGATCTTGTGTTTACCCTACCCAAACCCCTGTCCATTGTGTGTTCTCTCCTGGTTCCTGTAGGGAGAATTTAATCCCCATGGTGTTCAGAGTCAGTTTTGGTTTCATTATTGCCGGAGAAGACTGCTTAAGACTGCCCCCGTAATTGCCTCCCAGAGACACGTTTTTGCGTGAGAGATTCTGGGAAAACGGTTTTGCATTTGATCAAATCGTTGAAAACCTAGAACTGAATTTAGCTCCTTTACCTTCAACACGGGCGGTTTCCCTAGAAATCGAGTTGTTACAGAGATCTAGCTCATGTTTTAGAGGTCAAGTTTCAGATCTTCTCCGGGGCTGAAAGGTGTGTGTGCTGAAACATCTATGAATTCTCCAGGCCTGTGGCCCAGAACCCCTCTCACCCATCCAGCCTCTCACACTCTTGAACCCTTGATCAATCCTTAGAAAATCAAGCAGTCTGTCAGAAGAAGCATTTTCTTTCTGCCCAGGTATGTATTTCAACATTGTTTTTATGAGTTTGCTTGAAATAATATAACGGATTGGGTTTGCTTTCGATTAGCTATGTTTGTTTAGATTCAAAATGATTCTGTTGCTTTCAGTTTCGTTATGAATCATGTACAGAAAATTTGATTTCTAAACTTAGACGTAGTTATGATTTGGTTAATGTGATTTCGTTCTCGAATTAGTTTAAATGATTGATTTGTTTTCAATCGGGTTTGCTTTTGATTAGTTCTGTTTGCTTTTAATAGACTAAAAAAATTCCTGTTGACTTCGATTTACCAAAAAATGATTTTTGTTTTGTGTTGAATGAATATTTTTGCTTTGATTGCGTTTGATCTATACAGAGAATTTCTTTGCTAAAATACGACACAGTTGTGTTTTGATTGATATGATTTTTCATTAAGCATAACGACTGTGTCGGTCCCAAATTGGTTTGATTCATTTCTTTTGGTTGACTTGAAACGATACTGTATGCCCTCGATTAGCAATGATCGTTTGCATATGCATTAAAGATTGATTCAAGGTAGTTTTATCAGTTTTATATTAAGAAAAAATGATGATCCTGTTAGTTTAGTTTTGGATTTGAAAATGATTTTGTTAATGGCTGAGTCGACATAAACTATTGCTTGTAAAATTTACCTGATCGGTTACAACCTGTTTTGATTAGAATAGATTCAAACATGATTTTGTTTGCTCTCAATTAGCATAGAAGTTCTGATTTCAATGATTCATTTGGTTTCCAATTACCAATTAAATATTTGTTTGATAGTTTGAATATAATTTTGTTAGTTCTGGATTGGTTTAACATAGTTCTATTTTGAAATTAGACCAGCTACAGAATCGCAAGATTCTGTAGCTAGTCTTAGAATTTTGATTTTTGTTAATTTTACCAATAAAATATCACCTAAACTTGTCTATTCTTTTCCACTTTCAGGTGCACACAAATTTCAATGACCAATTGGCATGCTGTGGCAGTTTGAGAGATGTTTTTGTGATACAGTTTAGTTATAGGTTGTTAGCTTTAGTCAGATTTGGGAGATTATCCCCAGATTTTTGTAAATTGTTTTGTTAATTCCCACAAGGATGTTTTACCCTGTGGGAGGTCTTTAAATACTTGTTATTTTTTGTAAAAAAAATCATCATCACTGTTGGGAGAACCAGACTATGGATTTATAATACAGACTGGGATGAAAGTTGATGTTTTGTAACAACTTTAGCTTTCAATATATCAAACTTTTATTTCAAGTTTTCTTCATATCAGTTTGCAATTAATTATCGACTACTTTAGCTATCGTAATTATTTACAGGTTGATGTGACTTGGTTTATGTTTCATCCATATATGTTCTCTCTTATTTTTAAAAATACAACAATTACTCTATTTCAATTTAATGAATACAGGTTTATATTTTTCGTTAATTGAATTTTTTTGTACAAATGTTGCACAAGGATTTATCTAACTGCGATAATTTGTAAATTATAAGATTGTTGTAATTTTTTATGTCTTGTTTGTTCTGTTATTGATATTCAAAAGAGCACTGCTGCTTCCTGTTTACAAGAGGCTTGCAGAGAATCTGGTGCGGGTTTCCTCCCATCAAAAAGCTGAACTGGATCCTTTACACAGAACAAATTGGAAAGCATTATTACAGGTTAGTATATTAGTGTTATTTAAGTAGTTTAGATAGATATATATATAGTTTAGATTCTTAGTTAGAATTATTATTTTAGTTTCTTAGCTTAGTCAGTTTTTATTTAATTTCTTTCTCATAAAATTATAAAAATCAAAAAACAATAGTTTCGTTGTCTCAGGACAGTTTACAAATGGTTTTTGCAGGTTTTCATTTAAATCTGTAATCTGTAAATATTGTATATTTGTAATTGGATCTGATTCTGTTGATAATTGAACATTTAATTTTATAGAATTATAGTTGTATGATTTAGGTAATAGGTTGTATATAAGTTGTTCAGATTTGTATATTAGTTTGTTTTAATTATCGTTTTCATTTAGATTAGTTACTTAGTGTAGTTTTCTTTTGTTTTCCTAGGACTTAGATCGGCTAACGGAGCCGCTAAACCCGTCAGGGTGGGTCATCCCAAATGGCTTGGGTAATTTAGACAACCCCAAACCAGATCCACTCTTCTAGTTGGCGACCATTCATTTTTCTCCCGTCAACACAACCTTATCCTTCTTTCGAGGTTTTGGGCTTCAAAATCCCGATGTGCTCCAACCCCCGTTAGCCCTCCAGGCTAGACTCTTGGTTCACGTAACCTCCCCCTATATGACCGCAGCCATACCTCCTCATCGGGGTTTCGGACTTTCCAATGTCGAAACACATATGTCCTCAGGATTCGTGATTCCCTAAATCCTAACACGCTCTTTACGCACTAGCTCTCCTGGCTAGGCTCTTGGCCCATATGACCGTTATCCCCATGACTGCAGTCTTACCTCTTCGTCGGGGTTTCAAGCTTTTCAATGCCGCAATGCATTAGATCATGGGATTCTCAATCCTTTGAATCCTAATAGGCTGAAAGCTGGCCCACAATGGAACTTTTCTCCTTGTCAGGGTTTCGAACTTCGCGATTCCAAAATGCCCAAACCTCTTGTCACCAGGATTCCCGATATCCCGATGACCAAAACATCGATAGACGACTTCCCTTTCAGGACTTTCCCTGATGGATCCGATTGTTGCCACGCGTCCTCCTCTGATGGACGGTCCTGATTACTCCTCACATTTTCGAGACTTCTGATGTCCCGACTTTCACGACCTCAGGAACTCCGATTTCCCGAGTGCCAATATATCGACTCTCTTCACATTTCTGACACCTGTCTCCCCAAATGGACGGCTCAGATTATATCAAGGTTTTCACTATGGACTTCCCCGATATCCTGTCCACGGGAATGCCGATATCCCAACTCTCAATGCCTCGATCTCTGCCACGTGTCACTGCAAACGGACGGTCCAGATCGCTCCCGATACTTTTACTATGGAAATCCCCGATCTCATGTCATCGAGATTTCCGATTCCACAAATGTTGATATCCTGATAACTGTCGGGACTTCTGCCTGGCATGAGAAGGGTTAAACCCCATGCACCTCCTATCTGATCCAATGGCTGACAGGATTTCTGAATGAGATCCAACGGCTCACGATCTCCCCCTTCTGTGTGCTCTTCCTGCTACTCCCTGGACGTGAAAACCCACGGCCCAGATCTCTTTTCTCCAGCCGATATGACGACTACTGTGCTCCCTCTTGAGCTTTCACACTTTCCTTCTCTTGCTTAGAAGGATTTCCAAGTTTCCAAAGGCCTCAACCTTTGCCTTCCCTCTTCTCTACGAACTCTTCAGCTCTGAGCTTCACTTCACGCGTAAAAACGCTGTCCCTCCTGAGCTTTGGGTACTTTGAACTCGTCAAAGGATTCTGAAGCTCCTGCACTCCTTGCAGTTACGACTCTGTGCGTAAAAGAACTTGTCCTCCTGATCTTTTACTCTCGAATCCTCAAAGGATTCCTTGACTTCTGCACTCCTTGTAGAGCCCTCGCACGCAAAGTGCTATCTGTCCTGAGCTTCTCCTGTAGCTTCGACCTCCCAAGGAAACTTCGTTATTCTTTCCTTTTCTCCTTCAAATGGAGAATGATTGGATGCCCTCCTGGCTATCCCTCACTCCAGCAACCTCTTGTTGAGTGCTTCTAGGTATTCAGTAACCTCGTGAAGATCCCTCAGTGGATTCTTCCTCTAAATTCCAGAACTCAAAGAGTTCTCTTCTCTCCTCTATGCCTGTCTGCACACCGTCTCTATGCCCTCCTGGCAGAGTATCTTCCTCCAGAACTTCCAGCAGTTCTGTCTCCTTCTCCTGTGCACCTATGCACTCGCTCGTTTCCCACCTGGCAGAGCTCTCAGAATCTTTAGTGATTCTGGCTCTTCTCCGAACTCACAGCAGAGTCCTTCCTCTGTGCACCCCTTCAACTGGCTCAATGCCCACCTAGCAGAGCTTCACAGAATCCTCAGTGATTATGGTTCTTCTTCCTGAACTCACAACAAAGTCCTTCCTCTATGCACCACTGTGCATATGCTCAATGCCCACCTGGCAAAGCTTCATAGAATCCACAACAGAATTCTGTCTGCAACTGTGTCTCTCATACACATCCTTGCCTCCATGGTATTCAGCAAACTTGAGGTCTTCTCCTGAGTTATTGACTCCAGTTCTTGTGCTGCAACACGTTTTTGTCTGAACCCGCAGAATTCAGAAGTGCAACCTCTATGCACGGCTATCAGAACCCACAACATTCTGTCACACCCTCCTGGTGTGAAGCCTCAAAGACCTTCACCTGAAATCAAACACACTACTGCAAATGCACAACTACAATATACATCTACAACATAAAAGAACACTCATAGACATCCACATAACACAGAATTCATGCAGGAAAAACTGCTTCTGTTTATATTAAATGGAAAATGCCTATTTATACAAAGTGTTCCTGAGCACGGCCTGTAACAAGGTCTCAGCTCTTCTCTCTTCTTCTCTCTACACGCAGATTCTCTACTATCTCAACTTCTTTTACAAAATGAGGTACTAAGTCTCTTTTACCTGAGGGGGCTCTTCGAGCTCTACCCTCCAACCTACCTACCCTATTTAATTGCATTGAATGGGCTGTCTAGTCCGCTATCGGATCTAGATCTCAGCTATACAAACATTAAAGGCCAATCTACCTAATGCCTTCACAAAGGCACGACTCTATGGCTCACCAACCTAGACATTTAATTACATTCAATTCAGATTTAAATGAGGACTATGCCTCTCTCTTCAGCTTTGAATGCACGCACTTGACGTGGCTGGCTGGCTGGTTGGCTGACGTGGAGAGGTGCTCCTGCATCACTTTTCTCCTCCTATCGGCCTGCAGTTCATCCCACCACAGTGTTGCATGTCCTTTCATTCTAGTGACAACATGTATTAACTTTTTCTCTTCTTCGACATGCTCATAGCCAAAATACTTATCCATTTCTCGTATCTAATCAAGAAATTCCTTTGTGTCTAAATTTCCTTCATACATAGGGATGTCAATATTTTCTCTAGAACCCAATTTGACAACCTCTTTCAGCAAGAGTTCTTCTACTGCATCCCCAGCCAAGGCTTCTTCAACTTCAACTTCTTCATTCTCTGCCTCCCTAACATCTCCAACATCATGTGCTCTCCTTTATGTTGTCTCCACAGAATATAGCCTCGCATGAAATTATCTCATTTCTCTTTCCATAGCTCCATTAGCTACAGGTGGATCAACATGTCTTCTAGGTGTAATTGTGTTGACACTTTTAATACCTCTCCTTATAGAAGTCAATTCTATACTCTCTCTGATACAACTCTTGACACAAACCCCCCTTCTCTCCCAAGGGATGCCCAACCTCCGGGTCTTGGATCATTAATTTTACTGAATCAGAGTGACTCCTTGGGTCCCTCCGGGCACCCAAAATTTCTTTACCCATATGCACAGGTCTCTTTTGCAAGTGACCACAGCTATGACTATGGATCTATCTCCTTCATGGTTCAGAATTCGAGGATATCTTAAATCCTTCCCTCAATTTTTCCTGGAGTACTCTTCTCCGAGGTTCTGAACCCCCACCACACATCTCCTTAGATTCGTCGGCCACACTATGGTTCAGACTTTGTGACCTCGTGAAATCTAGGTGTTCCACTCAAAACCTACGATCTTCTAATTCCCTAACTCCTCAATCCATTGCCACGTTCTCTCCTACAATCAATGTTCAATATTGAATCACGACTTCGTAATTCTCAACTCAGTCTTCGTCAAGTTTTCAACTTGTCGAACCTTCGAGGTACTAAAATACTTCATGGTTCTCCTCCTTGAAACTTCACCAAATCCGATGGTATGGGATCATTCGCCTCCCTCTGAGGATGAATCTTTCCCATTGGATTTGACGAGAAGTTCAAGGACTCCTTTCCTTGAATATTTATGTCGCTCTCCCTCCTGAGATTTCCTTCTTTGATTTTTCTTTGTTCCTATGAACAATATCTTTGACACTTAGTCGAGAACTCAATATGTGCACACCTTGTAACATATTTCTCTCCACACTTCAACTTTTGTGGATGACTTCGCACTCCTTGCGACTATTCTCCTACCACTCCTATCTCTCGTGACTAAATCACACTAATCTTGCTGAGCTTTTGAGTCTAAAAACTCTGTCACACACTCCTTGCACACGTCGACACACTCCTTGCACACATCAACACAATCCTTTCACACGTTGATGCACTCCTTGCATACATAGAAGTTCGATTATCTCTTCTGAGCTTTCAAGTCGAAACAGACTCAATCACACAAACCTTCCAGACACTATGCACACCTTGCACTTGCTCAGTGAAGAGAAACAATTGAAACTTATCTACTCCTCACAATGACTCATACATCCAACAAATCAAATGCAGTCATGGATTCAAGAACAAAAATATGAGAGAATTTATAAATAACATAGACTCTACCATTCATTCAGATAGACACATAACCATACAAATTTGGGACAATGTTCCTCTGTTATATTCATCTAACTAAAACTTGTTACATACATACATTGTTCTTCACTACTCCTTAACCTATACAAGATATATTCAGATGTTGCTTGGTTCTCCTTTCTCCAAAGTAACTATGATAATCAATAACAACTATCAACAACCTCTTCTAGACAATATTACAAATCTTTATACGAAGGGACTATCTCGAGTTCTTTTCTTCCAACTAATCTATTCTATATTAATGAAATTGAATGCTATCAACTACTTAGCACTTATTACAATAAATATTGAGTCAGATAGATAAGAGCGCAAGCTCCAAATCTATACTATGATTTGATTCATTAAAGAAAAATACATTTCCCCATCAACCTTACGTGATGGATCGGCCTTCGATCATTTAATACATTCATGGATTAAAATGTTTTTCAAATATCACATTAATACATTGATCATTTGAAATTCAAAATATTTCAAAATGTGTGCTAGTGTGCCCAACTATCTTCCACACTTGTGCTTTGCTGGCGATGATCCTGCATCAATATCATAAAATGATGTGCTATCTCATGGACCCTCTCTCATCCTAATTGCTTCAAAAGTCATTCCCCCCTTATTTAAATTCATAATAAGTTCATTTTCATTGGCCCACTCAATCCATAAGAGTACATGGTAAGTTTCCTACTCATATTATATCTCAATGACCTCAAATTCTACCATTGAATTCATGTATCTAATTTTAACCTCAATTTTCTCCACGTAGTTGATGGAATAAATATTGTACTTGTTTTTTATCCAAAAATTGATGGGAAAGAAAACTACGCATGGAATTTCCATAATATCCCATGATTTCATAGGAAGAATGTTCACATTGGATCCAAGGTCCAACATGACATCTCAAATATCATACTTGTGGACTTGGGAATCCATTTTTAATTCTCAACTAGTTTTAGGTTTCTTTTTATATTCAACTCATAGAACTTTCCTCTCAGATATAAGGGCATTTATGAGCACCCCCTCTCCTCCATTAATCAATTGGTTTTATAAGGATAAATACAACTTCCTTATTAAGTCTTCATTATCCAAAATTTTAACAAGTGAATGAGGTAGGTCTTGAAAATTTTTCCTCTTCCATGTATCTACACTGTAGTACTTGTAATCTCCTTTTCAACCATAGAAAATTATTATGATTCAGTCCATCAACACTATTTCCTACTCCATTTTTTTTTCTATAGTACTTTCTTCATACATTGTTTCCAAATATTACTAGAAGTATTATTTATGTTTGGTAACCTCAAAACAAGGATTTGTAGCGGTGTATTTTATAATGTGTAAAGGTTACCTATTGTTCATATCGACACCCATGTGATCTCCTCCCCTAGTTATCATATTTATCGCTAGGTCCCCAATCTTTGTGATAATTCCAGGCTCAAATTTTACCAATTTTATGTTACATTTCCATGTCTCATTTTCCTATTTTGTTATTATGTCTCTACAATCCTCAGTTGCATGATCCATGTCCCTGCACTATAAAATCCATTGGTTATGGAAAATTCCTAGGGATATAACTTATCTCATCACATATATATCATCTTATCGAGACTATTTGTATACCATTCCTTCCTCGTTCGTAACCTCATCTATATTTTCCCCTGGATCCTCCACCATATCCTTCTCAATCACCTTTATCAAGGCCATAATACTTACTTATTCTACCTAGAAGGATTTTTTCATTAAACTATTCACAAGGGCTTATTGAGCTATGCTATTTCTATACACTATAGGTGTTTTCCTTAAATAAGTCACAAATCACATCCAGTAGAGAAGAATATTACTTTTGCAACATCAGGGAAATATGTGGGGGAAATAAATCTGTGACTTCTCTAGACCAACTCCATTACCTTGAAGATATACAATGTATGTATCTCCCATGTATCCTCTTCAAATCATTTTAACTCACCATCAAAAATCCCATAATCTTGTAGCTTGATGAAAATTCCATATTATGTTGGCTTATAAAAATAATATTTGGATGTGACTTCCATCTACATTTCTCTATTTTTACAATATGCACATGTTCACCTACTTTTTGTTCTTCCTCTATTAATTCTTTTGATCCCTTTCACACTTAATATCCTTATGTTATTATTTTTGGGATTTCTTCGACTATGAATCTATGCTCTCTTAACCATTGAATGACTTTATCTTTCCATTTCTAGAACATATTCTCATTTCTTCAATTATTATTATGTGTTTCCCTTCTCACCAATATATCTTCTTACCACTTTATCTTCCCAATGAATCTCCTATATATTATTCATCCACTACTTTTCATTTATCAAAATTTTCATCAAAGGATACTCTACTCTCTCTTTATCTTATGCCTCCTCCATGGTACCTTTTGTCATCAACTACCCACTCTTTTCCAATTCAATCCTATATCACCCTTGACCACAAGTTCTTAAGATATCACAATTGGTAGGATAAAAGGCATATAGTCTCGTTCCACTGAAACAATCTTCACCTAAGTCATGATTTCCTTTACTAGACTCATGTGATGTCATTTCTTGAACTTCTCTTTGACTCATTAAAAAGGCTAAATGAATTAAACAATATAAACAAAACATTATCATTTATAATATATATATATATATATATATATATATATATATATATATATATATATAAATAAAGGATGTCATCACCATAAAACAGAAGGGAAACCAAAAATTAAAAAAGGGGCCTTATTACATTCATTTGCAACATAGTCCAATACATTATTACATAATAGTACTTCATTCACTAGGATACAACAACAAATATATGCAAAACATGAAACACGAGTTGGCATCCTTTACAAAAATCATGTATATCTAATGAAAAACCCAAAAATAGGACAAATCCTTTACTGTTATCCAATCACACCTATAGTTGGGAGGGAAAATTCAAACTCAAATCCCATTAGATTCCTCCCAATTCTTCATACATGGACCAATTAATATAGTTTCCATCTTTGTCCCAATGTATTCAATATTCCACTAGTATACTCTTTATTCACCTAAAATCATGTCTGATATCCTAGCTTCTATCTCATGCTATTATTAATACTCTTTGTTTATATGAATGATCTTCATTACAAGAAGAACCACTTAGATATATTTGTCTTACAAGTTTGCACCAATTCATACTGCATTAAATTAAAGGGTTGGAGATGGTGAATGGCCACAAGATATCATCCAAAGTCCTCATGGACATTATTGGGGAATTAATCAAGCTAGAAGGAATGACCAACCACTGAAAGAGACATTCTTTGTAATTGGAAATTGTCTTGCACACATTATATTTCCTGAGTGGTACCTAGTGATATCCTAAATTCATATCAATCTTACTAAAAATATTGATGCCCTTGACTTGATCAATCAGAACATAAATTTTGGAGATTGGATATTGGTTCTTGATTTTGATTCCATTTAGGGGTCTATAATCAATATAGAGTTGCCATGTCCCATCCTACTTCTAAACCAATTAAATTTGGCTCTCACAAGGTGAGCATCTTGGTTGAATGTGATCCTTTTGTAATATCCCTTGAATATAGAATCCAATCTCCTCACTCTATAGAAGAGAGTGTTACTATACTAGGCCATGAGGAAGAGGGTAATTTGGTGTCATTTCAATTGTATGCTTTACCTAATAGTGCATAGATACCACTATATGTGACTCGTATGGGTGACGAAAAAATATCATTGTATTCGTCCACCATCGTTTCCACATATTTATGTTATGTATATAATATCCCATTAGAGAGTCATTGGTAGTTATAGTAAACTTCCATTTTCCTCTAATGGAACCATGAATATGACAAAGCTCCTAGTTTGAGATATTATATTCTTTCACTTCTTAGATGTGACTAGAGAGAGAACCATTGCTAAGACTACATATGGTATCATGTAGATCTAAAATACTAAAGTAACAATGACCATCTATGGCCTAGAATCATCAAATATATGATGCCTCCACATATACGGTTTTCTTCAAATAACATAAAAAACTTCAAATGGTTCAACATCGGACAATGCGTCATCTTGCAAGGGCTTAGTTCCATAGAAAAGGTGACATTGCTAAGTAATACAAATATCTTAACCAATGGTGTAATTTTGGGGGAAAAACATCATCAAAAAATTCAATTTATTGACAACCTATACTAATATCAATACCTTTGTAGTAGGGATGGTAACATTAGGTTCCACATCAATGATTTGTTTTCCCTATTCTAGCTCAAAATTAGGGTCTAAGCTATATTTAGATTTTGAGTCTTTTAGCTAAGCCAACAAGGATTGTTTGGAACAACATATGTTAGAGTTGCATTAAAGTATTTTGTTGATTCCAAACTACTTTCTAGTGTCCTTCAAATTCTTGTTACACTTCTTTGTATGTGGCTTGGACTAGACATCGTGAGGTTGGTTATTCCTGCTATGTCATTTGTTCTACTAGTTAGGGACACATTTACCATTGTTTTGTTATAGATAATCATATTTAAAATAAAACTATCTCTTGCCCTTATACTGCAATGTTTTTATCTCTCTTGATATTATACCAATAAGTGTCTACCCATGCATAGATGTTAAAAAAATACATTTTTGTTTGTTTAGAATTGTGTAGGCCCAATTCCCTATACGTTGACCTCATTAGGGTCACATATAGAAAAAGAAGAAGAAGAGAAGATTGTTTTGATACCACTAATCCAAATTATGTTAGGAACTAAATGAGGGTAGAAATAAAAAGTTAAATATCAAAGATACATTGAAAATAGGGTGGTAATATGGTGAAACCCGAACTCTATTAATAAATGAAATAGTGATTCAAGCATCACAATATGTGAAGCAAAACAAATTGGCTATAATGGTGGTAGCTTATTTTTTAGAAGAAATGTGTCACGTGTGCTCATTTGAAAAATGCTCATTACAAGAGGCTTAAACTACCTTTTAGCATCAATCCTAAAAACATAAGAGGAAAAAATACAAAAATACAAAATCATAATCATAAGAGATAAATTGGTAAAAGGAATGTGGGGCTTAATGAGCCTATAAGTAGATAAGACAACTTCATGGAGTTGCAACTTTCGCATACAAACATTGTTTTGGGAATTTGTTAGACCATTACAAAGCTCATTATAAGCTCATTCGTTTTATTTCCTATATATCAAAGGCTTCTAATCCATGTCAATCATCCAAAACCCATAGGAAGTTCTTGAAAAATGAGCCAACATTTTGGGACCTATAAAAATTGTTGTAAGTTTGACAAGGTGTATGGCCATTTCTAAGTTAGTGGAAGATTTGGGTGGCCAACTATATTCATCATGATCAATAGGGAAGTAAATTTGAACTCATATGAACTACTAATATAAAGAGTATCTATATCTTAACACATGTACCTTAATCATAGTAAACAAAATAGTTGGAACTCAACTTGCAACAATTACCAAATTACTTTTTGATAGATTTTTTTTTTTTTTTTTTTGTATCTGGCAGAATCAACAACTGGGTGGTCTCGTACTCGCGTGACATAAGGTAGATTCTGATCACTACCACTATAACCTTCAGGTTCCATACGTATTCCCCTTTTTCAAGAATGGGTAAGTTGGGGGGATTTGAACTCGAAATATCATCGAACATAACACTTCATATCATGACACTTGCCAATTAAGCTGCCCCGGGGGGGATACTTTTTGATAGATTTAGAGATAATGTTGGTATATATTATTTTAGGGTCCATACAAAGGAATAATTGTCATTATTTTGGATTATTTAATATAGAAAAGAGTGGCCCCCGAGGTGTAGGACAGTCGGTGGAGACATGTGTTGTTAAGGCCCTCTGTGATGTTAAAGTCACCAGTTCGAAACCTACGGGGACAAAAAAACTAGCCATGTTAAGGGTTGGTGTGGATTAGGTTGGGTGTGATCCCTGGGTGATTTTGAAAGCTTATATTCCCATGAGTTGCGCTTTCTCAAGCCATAGGCTAGTCCTGCAGGTCACAAACAAACTAGAAAACAAAAAATATATACAGAGGAGAGTGGGGTCTATAGACTATGGCAAGTTCAAAAGCTCCATCCAAATTATCTTTTCCATAGTGGTTCGAAGCATATGTTAAAGGTATGTTTTCATTTCTACTTAAATTAGAAATATTTTTTTTTTCCTTCGAAAAATATATTTATCAAAAATTAAAATATTATGAAAAATGAAATATTTTAAGATAAATTAATATTAGTATTAAAATATTTTGATTAAATTTGATATAATAAACATAATAATTTAAGATAATACAAAAACTAAACGAACCTCATACTCTTATTATTACATCACTTAAAAGAAAGGTATGAATATTATTGGACGCATTATTGTGATCCACTTTACAATTAGGTAATATCAAGTTCAAATTCATCGCATCTTGTATCTCTCAATGCTTACTTATGATTTTGGGGTCCGAGAGTCCTCCCTCTTTCTACTAAGACAATGGATCTTAAGGAGAAGATTTTGTTATGCATTGTGTATTTTATCAATATGAATATCTTTATTTTAAAAGAGGATGGAATTGTATCTCTTATATCGATCATTTAATCTATGGAATGGTGTTCTTTCTGCCGTCCATCAAGCACTAGAATTATTTGAAATATTAATCTTACTCTACTTTTCACCAAGGTAGTAGAATTTTAGTCAATGAATGCTTCCTCTCATATGTAGTCTCTAATTTCTACATGTATCTAAAAGATGAATTATGTTGACAATATCGATAGTATGTTTTCATTGATGCCAACATGAGTCAAACATGTATAATAATTAGAGAAAAAGGAAGACCACCTTAGGAAAGAGGAAAATCACCTAGTGGAAGAAGCAGTTCGTGATCATTGTTGATCATGATAAGATCAACAATGATCGTACGATTCTAAAGCTCAGGAGAGGTAGCATGAAGATAATAAATGTACATAAGGAATAATGAAGTATAAATAATTAAGATCTTAGGAGGGTTAGCGACTAAAGATCAATGCATAAATGAATGCACAAACAAGTATTAAAAATATCAGGAGAAACAGAGATGAAACAGATCATAAGAAAAAAATTTAATCAAATATCAGAAGGGAAAGTGCATTGCAGAAACATGATAGGGATTAAATTCCCAACAAATAAATGATCTTGGTTTAGTTGGAATCCAATTATAAACCCAAAATATCAGAAGAGATGATGCACAGGAGGCTCAGAAGAGATGATGCACAGGAGTCATCTATTATCATTTTGGGACAATCAAGAACCATCAAATCAGGAGATAGTCAACTCCGACATTGACCACTCCGGAGAAAATAAGCCAAGAACATATGAAATTACACCAAAGGCCAAAGTCATTCTCAATCATCCGATCAAAATAAAATGGAAGGAAAGGATAAGCAAGGCCAAAGGCTTGATATCCTGGATATTCGAATTCTCGACAACCGTTGGATCATATTAAGATTTCCACGTCAAATAAGGATCGTTATATGAATTCAAGTTACTCGAGGTTTATTCGGGGAATCTCACTCGATGAGAATTGGGAAGTGGGAAAAGAAAATAACTTGAAGTCCTAAAGGCCGAAATGAATCGAGACCATTGATCTAGAACTGATCACATTCATTGGATCAAGGATTTGGATGAACCTACAACCATTATATTCAAGATGAGGACATGTGACACATCATGAAACCCATGTTAGTAAAGACCACATTAGGAAGGACACATGGCACAATCAAATGGCGACAAGTTTCAAGGTCTAGTTGGCATTTTAGGTACATATAAATCACAAATATAAAGGACACATGGTATCCAATTGGCCATTTCCAAGTCAACAGTTACGTCAGCAAGTTACATCACTCTGGGAGTATGTCCTTCGGGGGAAAATAGTTTCTACCACCAACAAATGCCTGAAGCATCAAAGGCCCAGTTTAACACTAATCGTTGATCTCATTCGGGAGCATTCTTGACCGTTGATCGAGTACATTGGAAGGATAGAATAAAGCAGAAATCACAAAGTAATTCTAACCGTAGATCTAATTTAGGAGCATTCTCGATCGTTTATCAAGTACATTCGAAGGATAAAATAAAGCGTAAATCACGAAGTAGCTCAAACTATTGATCTAATTCAAGATTGTTTTCAACCATTGATCAACATAGTGGAAGGATATCATAAGCGGAGGTGTTAACTGACAACAAGAGGTCACCACCAATTTATGACTTATTCAGTAGGTTATCACTCCGGAGTAATTGAACTACTCCAGATTTCTAGTAACCTGGAGTCCTGGAGTACCGAAGATCTGAAATAAAAACTGGAGCATTGAAGTTTATGGACACCCATGAAATTTAGTTTAGGAGAATTGGAATTTTATAAAAATAACAAATTCCCGAAGTCACGAATTATCAGAGCAAATGATAGTTGTCCATCTCATGATTGAATCCCAACCATTGGATAAGGATACAAAATTGTGAGAAATAAGTTCTTTAAAAGAATGATTGTAGAGGTTGGAAATATTGAAGGACAAAGCCCCTAAGTAACGACAGTCATACATATCGGAATGCAATTAAAATGTGACCATCGATAATAAATTAAGTACTCTCTTGGGTTATCACTTATACACCACCCTCAATCACAGGTCAAAGTGATATAAAAGTGGGGATGAGATAAAGGGTCAATTGGGTTAACACCTGGTCACAGTATACGGAGGCTTGGTGAAATGAAGTCCCTATAGGATAAAACATAACAAGCCATGCACCTTATGTATCTAGTTGTTGGTCACATCACTTTGGTCATATGAAAAAAAATGGGGAGTCACAAGTTAAGAACCTATCAATTCCAGGTAAAGGAAAATGCATCAAATAGAAAAGTAATAACTTCATTCGGATCTAATGAGAACTAAGGATGCAACAAAAGTGTGGGATCAAAATAACGAAGTTGACCCATGACTGTGATTGACTCTTAAAGGTTTATCAACATATCTATGATGACGAATTAACCTTGGCATGATATTATATGAATAATAATGAAATAATCTAAAATATATATTAAGTATGTAGTAAAGATCCCATGGTCATTTGAAAAGAATGGTTTGAAGGAAGCAATTGTTTGGAATAATTAGCGATGGGTTAAAATGTTGAAACAATTTACAAAGGATTTGAATTCTTTAACAAACTATCAATAATAATAATAATAATATAAGTTATTATTACTAAAATAAATGAAAGGGTGCAATGATTCATTGTCAAAAGACACAATCATTCAAGTTCACACCAATTGGAAGATTATATAAACAAACAAGTAATGTGAACAAAAGAGGTAGTTGAATTTATTGAAGTATATGGATTTATATATAATGGATTGAATGAAGGTTCATTCTGTTAGGTTGGTGCATGTGTACAATATGGGTCTTGTATAAGGATTGGATTCCTCACATCTTAGTTGGATCTGAGATCAACAATCTGGGTCTTGTTATGAGGTTTGGATTCCTCATTTCGTAGTTGGATCTGAGAATTACAAGATGGGTCTTGTAACAGAGATTCAGGTCTCTCATAATTGTTTGAAGATGAATATTGATCTTATGTATTCATTCAATTTAAATAAATAGATAAAATATTTATTCTTTTATATATTGGTTGCGAAATTGAAATAAATATATGTTCTTCAATTAATTTATGAAAAGTGGAAAATTGTCCAAAGTTTTGTGACACTGATTCACCCCCCCCTCCCCCCACTCTGTCTCAAGTGTACATTTCAACAATTGGTATCAGAGCGGGTGCCTTCAGCATAGTTTAAACAATGCAAGGTAGATTCCGAAGAAATGGGTGGACAAATTTCTATCTCCACAAATGAAGCTTCCTTATTTGATGAAACATATTATTCATAATGGAGGGAAAATATGAAAAGATATCTGAAGTTAAGAGGATCTAGATTTTGGGATTCAGTAGTAAGTAAGCCCTAGCACTTAACTACTTCAAAGAGAAAAACCAAAACTACAAAGGAAGCAAGGAGAAACAATTCATTATCCTTAAAAGAAATATGGGATGGATTGTTAGACCAAGTCAAAGAAAAGATGAGACACTTCAAATATGCTAAATAATTATGGATCCACCTAGAAAATTGTTATTAGAATGAAACACAACAAGAAGAGAATTCTTATCAAGATAAGTAACATGATAAAGAAAAGGAGAATTCTAATCAGATTGAAGAAAACAATACACAGAAAGATATTTCTAATCAGAATGAAATAAAGGAATTCATTCAATCTTTAGTCAGCAATGAAGAAGAAAATGTCATCAAGGAATTGAGGCATACCTCAGTAGTCACTAAAGAAAAATTGCATAATCTTAAGACTAATGCTACAGTTGCAATAGAAGAGATTCGTATGGAACCAAGAAATTATATACATATTAAAGTTCCGATAGAGGCTCTTGACAATATTTAGTACAAAACTATGTGCACTCGTTGGAGAAACTTCAACAAAAATATGAGTTTCTACTACAATAGTTAGATCAATCTAACCATGAAGAACATGAGAAAAAGATTCAGTTAGAAAACAAAGAAGAAGAGATCAAAAGATTGAAAAATGAAGTTGTTAATCTAACACAAGAGATGGAAGAATTAAAGATACATGAAAATAAAATAAAAGAAGTACTAAAACAAACAGAAGAATTTGTTAACAATCTAAAAACTCAAATTGAGGAAACTAAAGGAAGTGAAGAACTCCTGAAGATCTAGTTAACTAGGAAAGAAAATTCTTACCACATGTTGGAATTGGAAATCATTAACTTCGAAAAGACAAATGAAAGTACTATTGTAGATCTAATGACTCAAATTGAAGAATCTAAGAAAAATTAATAACCTCGGAAGATCCAATTAACTAAAAAGGAAGAATCATGCCACATGTTGTAATTAGAAGCCATCAACCTCAAAAGGATTCAGCTAGAAAACAAGGAAGAAATCAAAAGATTGAAAACTAAAGTTTTTGATCTAACAAAAAATATGGAAGAGTTTAAGACATATGAAAAAAATATTAAATGAAAATAAGTCTTGGATGATATGGAATAAATAGTCATCAATCTAAAAAATAAACTTGAACATGCTAAGGAAGTAGAAGAAGCCCTGAGGATTCTGTTGACTAAAAAGGAAGAGACATGTCACACATTGAAATCTGAAATGATCAACCTTAAGAAGATAAATGAATACAATAATGCAAATTTAATTATTCAACTCAAGGAGGACAAGAAAAATGAAGAATCTGATAGGCTAAAAACATCCAAAAGGGAATAATTATGTCACATGATGAAATTAGAAATAGTCAATCTCAAAAAGATGAATGAAAAGACAAATAAAACTGTCAATTTCTAGAATAGATCAGTTATCCTAGATAAGATTTGGAACAGTCAAATATCATTTGATGACAAAAGTGGTCTTGGATACAATAAGAAAGAATAAAATGACAAGTGGAGCACCATTTTCAAACATGGGAAAGGATCATCCTTCTCAAAAGGAAACAATGCAATCAAAAATCAATTACAAGCCATGAACTTTGCTAAGGAAGGAACCTATAGAAGTAAATATGAAGAAGAAAATCAAAATACATATCTCTCAAGTCAAAATAAATTCAAGAATGGAAACACCTTCAATGGATATTGTTTTTCTTTTCATAACTTTGGCCATGAAGCAATGTACTGCAAGAAACTAGAGAAAGGATATGCAGGAAAATCCAAAAACTCAATTAGATGTTGGAGATAATTGTGTCATACAATGAGATGTTACAACTATGATAGGTTTGGGTAGAAATCCCAAAGCTGTATGATTTCAAAAATTCAATCCTTAAATATGTCATTCAATTCAAGGAGAAAATATAATAAAAATTGGAAGAAGAAAGGAGAT
>ML782996.1:50814-68775 GCA_009831015.1 Picea engelmannii
AGCTGATGTACTGAGAATTTTTCCTTAAGCTGAATAAAGAGACATTCTCCTCAAATCTATCATATTTTCTGAATATTTCTCCAAGTGTTTATGCACATATTTTTGTGCCAAATGTGGGTTATTGTCTGCTATTCATAAATTAATTCCGCTGCTATTTTATTTCAGAACTAGTCTATTAGTATTTATGTCCATAAAGAATAGTAGTATGGTTGTTGGATATTTATAGGAGGTTGATATTTATACGAAGTGTATGCTGAACTAAAATGTATTTCAACATGGTATCAGAGCAGGTGCTCTAAATTCAGTGGACAGCTTTGGCACTTGGGACAGCAAGTGATTTGTTGAAGCATTAGCTTGAAGAAAGGTAGAAAAGGTTCTTTGTGAGAAGGACAAAGATGACTTCCAGCATCAGATTTGAAGATAGGTTGGAAGGGATCTCCAACTACCTGCAGTGGAAGGTTAGAATCATCAGTGTTCTCAAGGAGAACAAATTGTGGTCATTTGTGAACACCATTGTACTTGTACCTACTTCAGATCCCATAGCTCTTGATGTTCATGAGGTGAGGGAAGCCAAGACTCGGAGAATCATCTTGGACGGGGTCAAATGTTGATGATTATAGCTGCATGAGACATCCTCCAGAACACAGACAGAGTGAGTCGGCCTATGAGAGAGCCCATGAGTTGGGTGTGCCCATGAGATGGGTGTGTTGTTCCTCTCTAAGACGGAGATGGAACGTTGTGTGCCCCTGTGTAAGGAAGATGCCCATGAGCTGGGTGTGTCGTTCTCTGAGACGGAGATGGAACGTTGTGTGCCCTTGTGTAGGGAAGATGCCCATGAACTGGGTGTGTCGTTCTCTCTGAGACGGAGATAAAACGTTGTGTGCCCCTGAGAAGGGAAGATGTCCATGAGATGGGTGTATCATTTGAGATGAAACGATGTGTACCCCTGTGAGCGGTGAAGGAGCCCATGTGATGGGTTTACTGTTCTCCTTTGTGCAGAGAGTTGAGATGATGTGATACTCCAGATGATTCTCCTGTGAGACTCAGTGAGATAGAGATCTGATGAGTAGGATGTTCCTGTGGCTGAACACAGGCGGACGCGATCCTAGTGGCTGAGCACTAGTGAGTGTGTATCCTGATGATTCTCCTGTAAGACGCAGTGAGATAGAGATCCATTGACTTGGATGTCCTTGTGGTTGAGCACAGGTGGACGTGCCCCTAGTGGTTGAGCACTAGTGGGTGTGTGAGATCCCTTGTTATATTGTCTAAGAGTCGGACTTACCTATAACCCTAATTGTGATGTAATGGGTACAGGTCATCCCCACCATAAAGTGAAAGATAATTAATGTAAAAGATAATTAATATGGTAATTATTAATTATATTTTGAGTTATTGAGGTCGGCCTTGTTGTGCCAATAGACACCTCTTTTAATGTGTCCAGTCTAATATAAATAAAGGTGATTTCCCCATTGAGGAAATACAACACAAGTGTGATTTTGGAAATTTCAGCAAGTACAAGTTCTAGCGCTGAAGTGCGCACCTCTCTTGGGTGCTAGCCTTCTAGGTTTTGTGAGCACCCTTTTGTGTGCTAGGTTTATGGTGTGGGAGGTCTTTCTCTTGAAGAATATAGCAAAGGATTGGTTGGGTTTTCTTCCCTTGTTGAGAAGGGTTTCCCAAGATACTTCTTGTGTACTTGTGCATCGTATTTCTTCTTGTGATATTGGTTACTGCAGCAAATTGTTTATGGTGTAACTGCAATTGTCTATGGTTCAAGTAAAATGCTAAAATTGGAATAAACTTCATGCTTGATTCTAGCCTCGTGAAAAATCAACATCAAAGACCACCTTATTCCACACTTGGTTGAGAAGAAGACAGTCAAAGAAATACGGGATGCATTGAAAAATTTGTACGAGGCAAAGAACGAGAACCAGAAAATGGCTCTCCGGGACAAGCTCCATGGTGTTAGGATGGTCAAAGGAGAGAGTGTGGTCACCTACCTCACCTGGATTGAACAGGTGAAGGACGAGTTGGTAGTTGTTGGAGAAGTCATTCCTGACTCAGAGTTGGTGCGGATAGCCCTCAAAGGCTTCACCAAGGAGTGGGAGGTTTTCGCCAAGTGTGTGGTGGGGAGAGAGAAGCTCCCTGACTGGAGCAGATTGTGGGATGCTTTTACACAGGAGGAAATCTGGGAGGGATCTCAGAAAAGGCATTGGATGGTGCAGACGACAAGAACGTTGCTCTTGTGGTAAAGGGCAATGAGAAGAAGAAGGACATGAGCAAGGTGAGATGCTTTGCATGTCACAAGACTGGCCACTATGCTAGTCAATGTTTGAACAAGAAGAAGAAGATGAAGCCGAAACCAGAGGTGTCAGCTTCAGCAGAGGTTGAAGAGTTTGTTGAGAGATATGAGAAAGAGTTCTCTCTCATGACTGGTCCCGTGGGCAGTGGATGCCTAGCGTTCAAGGACATTGAGTCTTGGTTTGTGGACAGTGGAGCTTCTCGGCACATGACTGGGTTGAGGTCAGTTTTCCTCGATCTTACATAGATAAGACTCAGACTGCAAAGTGAATTGTGGAGCCGGCCCACAACTTGCAGCAAAGGGGGTTGGAAGGGTGAGATTCCAACAAGAGTCGGGAGGTCTTCTGGAGGTTGTCGAGGTGTTATATATTCTAGAGTTGACTGTTAATTTGCTCTCAGTGTCATCTTTGGATGAGAGTGGATTTGGAATTGTCTTCTACGGCGGACGTGTTTTTATATCCTGTAGGAGCAACTGCTGACACAGCGGTAATGCTTGGTGTCCACTGTCAAGTATGAGGGCCTGTACAGATTGTTGCATAGACCTGTGTTGGGGTCCAATGGATTTTTGTACTCAAATTCTATGTCGGAGAGTTGGTAGGTAGTACGAGAGAGAGAGTTGATACCAGGGACTCAGTCTTCTTCCGAGACTCTCAAAGGACTTAGCAAGCATGAGTCAACACAGATGGATGCTCAGGAGGGTGTGCAGTCTCCTAGGAGCATGTCTTCAGTTTGTGGTACAACAGAGGTAGCAACAGAGGCTTCCAGTGCAGTGGGAGTAGTGGCTTCTTGTTCAGAGGGAGCAGAGACTTCTAGTACAGAGGGAGCAACTATGGCAGTTGATGAGATGGAGACAGATTCTAGTGGTGATACCAGAAGTACCTCTCTTGCTTAGAGGGAGTGTTGAAATTTGGTAGCTTGGAGGTACATCTGCATTGGCAGTGCCCAGCATGCGGAAGTGACTAAGCAAATTTTCTACTAGTGACTTTATAATATGTTTTTATAAAGTGATTTTATAAAGTTGGGTCTTTTAATTTTTTAATATAAAAGTGACTTTATGATGTTATGGGTCACTTTAATGATTAAGTGACCTTAACGAATGATTAAGTCGTGATCGTTGATCTCGTGAGGGAAAGATCTAATCTTGACCGTCAATCTCATTGGAAGACCAAGGGTTAGGGCAGTTAAATTTAAAAATTCATTAAAAAGCAGCTCATTAGAAGGAGGGTGCACTTTCGAGGAGAGCAAGTGGGAAGGTGAAGGGGCACGCATGCCAAGGAAGTTTCTTTTGGTTGGAGGGAAAGAGTTTCAACAGCATAGGTTGGCACTCATCTCTAGGAGAGGGATTGGCATGCACTTCGAGACATCTTCAACATTAAAGAATACCGTATAGTATGGATTGGAGGCCGTACAGCGAGTTATTTGCTGGGTTTTGCAGCTACAGCCAAGCACAGAAATCGAGGCTGAGTTTTGGCACGGATTTCTATGGGTTTTACTGCTGCAAACTAATCCATACAGCAAGGTACAGATCTGTACCTTTTTCTGGGCACAAAAATCGAGGCATATATCTGTTATTGGTGGCTGTACGGTCCGTACAGATTGTACAGGAAATCAGTTTTTTTATTTCAGACTGTGTTGCTATGGAAATAATTCTTGTTTTTGCTCAGATAGGGTGAATGTACAGATTATTAAATGCTGATTGTAGACTGCTGATGTACCAAGAATTTTTCCTTAAGCTGAATAAAGAGACATTCTCCTCAAATCTGTCATATTTTCTGAATATTTCTCCAAGTGTTTATGCACAGATTTTTGTGCCAAATGTGGGTCACTGTCTGCTGTTCATAAATTAATTCTGCTGCTATTTTATTTCAGAACTAGTCTATTAGTATTTCTGTCCATAGAGAACAGTAGTGTGGCTGTTGGATATTTATAAGAGGCGGAGATCAAATTTAGACTAAGTTTATGCTGAACTAAAATGTATTTCAACAGGGATTTATATAGTTCCAATGATATTTCTGTCTTGGAGTTGTATTTAACTAGTTGCATGAACTGACAAGAAAGTGGTTTAGTGTACTGGTAACTGTATTACACAACTAGAAGTTGTTCGAAACAAAGGGATCTAGGAAGTAACAATCCAAGAATTGCATCAATATTCTTCATTTGCCCTTGTTAGAAATGGGTCATCAAGCTGATATGACATGCCACAATTATAATGTGACAATTTTCCATCGAACTATAAACATTTTCTTTTACACGTTATTTTTAGATGGCATCCTAGATACCAATCAAACATTTGCTTTACATATTATTTTTAGATGGCAGCCTAGATACCACTCAAAATTTGCTTTTACACATTATTTTTAGATGCCAGCCTAACAGGTATTTGTTGAGCATTCCTACAGGTAGCAGCCTAGCAGGTGATGACTGTTACAATAGAATGCCTCACTTAAATGACTAGGAAGGAATCTTTTCAGGACAGAACTGGAACAACCATCATAAATTAATGAGGAATTTATATATATGCAAGCCTGTGCACCAAACACGACAACTTTTTGAAAATCCCTAACTGGTACAATATGTACATTGTAGAGAGCATACTACAGAATAAAAACATGATTTTTCTTGTTTGGTATTGTCTCCTGCAAGACTTTAAAATTAGCACCAGAACCCTACCACGAGAGTCAACTCTTGCTCACAGTCATGAATCTGGCACACACTCTCATAGGCTATAACCATTTTTCCTCCAGAAGAATGATGTACTTCATTTGTTTCTTTGCATCTTTGCTTATGTAACAAACTGGTATTCTGGACATCAATCATCCATAGAACTTTTTGGAAGAAAGACCAATTGAAAATTTTCAAAATTTGGGAGACTACTACAAACTATTTTACATTTTCCAGTTCATCTTATAGTTCTTTTCCTTCTGAACTCCATAACCAGAGCACAAACTGGAAAGCTGCACGAAAAGATCTCTCTGCTATTATTCATTTCTTCTAATTTTATAAAGCTTGAAAAGTTTCAAAGAAAGTACACTGAGCTTCAGTATAAAGCAAATGGAATTATTCAGGTGACGCACGATATGCACATCTGATAATAATTTATCACTTGTACTACGGCAATATTTCTAATTTAACCAGACAAACCCAAATCATCTAATCCCAAAAGAAAATCAATATGTTTGACCCTAAACTAAGAGCCGCAATAACATCATGAAACATACAGCCATAAAAGACACGGACTCCCTGCTATCGGACCAAAATTTTGAGAGACCAAAAATATTTTTGCAATGCATATGTAAAGCAATTAAAACCATGGAAAAATGTCAAGCAATTAAACAGATAACTAGAAAATCCCATATCGACAAGGCAGGATCTAGATTAAGTGCCATGTCTTTGAGAGYTGCAGAGAATTGGAACTCAGCCAAATAAATCACCTTTGATAGAAGGGAGATAAGATAAGATAAGATAATTTTATTAATGTCAAAGATTATATCCTGTGAAAGTCCTTGAGGACAATACAGCACAACAAGAATCACATTCTCCTYAATTGCCAAATGTGTGAATAAATTCTCACCCAAATCATGATCAAGCAATCTAGGTGCCCCATCCAGGACCATCTCAGAACAGTTAYGATACTAGCAGTTTTTGGGCCATGATTTTTTGGCACATTTTTCAGGGTTTCTAATGCATTTTTCACAATTTTTCCACCCAACACTCTGTGAACCAACTAACTCTAGTAATTTTCTTTCCAGTGAGCTAAAGCAGACCCAAAACAGAGCACCAAGTGAAAAGTTATGATCTCGACAAGGATTCTTTTTTTTGGATAGTTCAAAGTCGTCCAACGCGTTACGCAGCATTCCTGCTCAACCTTAATTTCATGCTAAGGTTACAGTTCTTCTTGCATAGTACGGTTTTGGGGCATTATTATAAAATGTAGTTTTAGCCTCTGATTATAGCCTTTTTATGAATGATCATAGCCATCACATCTTTTCTCACAGATAAGCTACCACTATTCTAGCCACTTTGTATTGCTAGGTACATTGTAGTATTTTTCACCATTTCGTTCATTGACAGAATTTGGTTTTCAATGTAATACTTTGCATGGAATACTCTACTTGTTTTCTCTCTACAATATTGTATGTTCTTTCATTTCATTCTCAATCCAATCCAGATTAGTGGTATCAGAGCAATCCTCTATCATTTTTCTGTGCCTACCCACAACAAGATCAAGGTACAAGGAGTTGGACCTCGAACTAACCGAGCCTAGTGAAGACCTCCTTTGCCCACCCAAGCAACCTCCCATGGTAGACAAAGTAAAGAAAGTTGACGAAGTAGGAGATCCTATCAAGTTGTTGCTCAAGGATGCCCTTGAGAGACTAAAAAACAATATGATGGACCATTTCGCCCAGATTCTTGGAAAACCCCTCACAGCGACAAAGGCACCTTCAACAAGTAGTCATTTCAAAGGAACGACACCCTTCAAGGTACAAGGTAATTTGATATCCCTTCGCTTGAAGAAAAATAGACATAGAAGCTTTGAAGAGATGGTTAGATCTGCTAGAGCATTACCTCTCTATTCACCACTTTTCCAACAATGAGAAGATTACCATCACACTCTTGAAGTCCCTTCCCCATGTCAAAGATTAGTGGGACACTTACTGTGTGCAACATGCCACACGATGATTTTGAAATGTATGCAATAGAAACCACTTAAGGGGATTTTGTCGATGCCCTCAACGAGTATTATTTACCTATTGGAAACTATGAATACCAACACATGAGATGGATGACCTTGCACCAAGGTAAAGACCAGACAGTGTCAGAGTACACCAACGTCTTTCATACCATGCATACAAAGCTCGGTATTAGGGACTCTAAGTGGCACTTAATTCTAAAATACCACAACCTACTTTAAGTAGCACTTAGTTCTAAAATACTGCAACAACGTACACAAATACATCCAAACGTAAATGGAGTTTCTTGACATCTCTTCACTAGGAACTGCTTATTGTTAAGTCATCAAGATTGAGCAAAAATTTCAACAAAAGGGTCAAAAAGAGTTTGGGGTCGAAAACCAACCACATCAAAAGAAAACTAAAGGTAGTTGTAACTCTTAAAACAAAGGACAAAGCAAAGACAAACAACCTCAAGACAACAAATCAAAGTTGAATGTAAAGAAGAGAATGGAAAGTCGAAGAAAGGACATAGGCAAGTTGTGTGACACCTACAAATATTGTTGGCACAACAAAGACGAATGTCATACTAGACAGTCGCTATTGGCCAAGCTAAAAGCCCCAAACTCTAATTTTTTAAAGCCTGAATGCCACCAGATCCCATGGATAGAGAAAAATGAATCATCAACATGGAATCTACAGTTACTATCACCACTAGAAAGGTCCAACCAAAGGAAACAAAGGATCTCAAGGAAGGTAAGCACCTCTTCCACTCATTGATGTGAGTGAAGGGGACAACACTGCATTTTATTGTTGACAACAACAACCAAAAGAACTTGATCTCAATAGAGTCGTCAATAAGATTAAACTACCAACAACATTACACCCTTAGCCATACACCATTGGTTGGTTGAGCCGAGGATGAGACATATGTGTCAGTCAATGGTGTTTCTTGGAATGCATCATCAAGCGCTTCAAAGATGAGGTACTGTGTGATATTGCCCAACTTGAAGTTTGTGGTGTTCTTTTAGGATAGCCATTTATGTGGAAGTGTCATGTTGTTTACCAATCTAGGCCCCATAGTGTCAATGTCACCATGGGAGATCATCTCTATTGGATATCAGAGGTAGCCCTGATTACCTCAATCTCTCTAATAATTACTAACTAGTGTAGAAAGATAATCTTTCAAATTGGAAGATCCATCCTCTTCATGCTCGGGCCAAAAGGAGCAAAGAAAATCATCACGAGTGATAAGGCATCTCCAAGGGGTCCACACTAAAACATCTACAAGGGGTCCCTCCATGCAATACAGATAGGTAGATCAGCTGGTGGAAGAATATAGAGATATCTTCACCTAACCTACAAAAGTACCTCTGCACTGTCAAGGAAAGCACACGATTGATTTGACACCAAGTGCCCCTCTTCGCAGTGGATCTATATACAAATGATCTCTTCTGGAGAGTGAGGAGATCAAATGCCAAATTCAGGCACTAATAGAGAAGGGTCACATTTGACCAAGCTCCTCACCCTATGGGAGCCCTATTGTGTTGGTTTAGAAAAAGTATGGTACATGGCAACTCTGTATTGACTACAAAGCCTTGAATAAAATCATAGTCAAGAACCTATATCCAATCCCCCGAATTGATGATCTGCTCAATCAACTCAAAGGTGCCAAGGTTTTCAACAAGATCCATCATAAGGCAAGCTATCATCAAGTGACAATCAAGCCCATTAATGTGTGGAAGACATCCTTCAAGTCTAAGGAAGTTCGTTTCAAATGGTTGGTCATGCACTACATCTTGACTAATGCACCAACAACGTTCATGAGGATGATGGACAATATTCTATGGCCATTTACCAATTAATTTGTGATTGTATCCCTAGACAACATCCTCAACTTCAGCAGAATTTGGGAAGAGCATCTGAGGCACATTCAACAAGTGTTGAGCACATTGCGACAACACAAGCTATACGCCAATCTAGAGAAATACTCATTCAACATGCAAAAAATTCAATATCCGGGGTACAACATGGATGAGCATGGTGTGTATGTGGATTCATCCAAGATCCAAGTCATTCACTACTAACCGACCTAAAGAGATTAACGAAGCATTGCAACTTATTGGGCCTCACCAACTTTTCTCATAGATTTCTATTGGGGTTCTATCATATTGCTTGGCCCCTGAGATAGGTGACAAAGGGTGGAGCCAAAGCTAAGTTTGTTTGGGTTGAGGCAAAACAAAAAACATTCGAGGTGCTAAGAAACACCACTGCACAACATCAACCCTAATTATGCCAAATCTACAATAATTGTTCAAAATCAAGACAAACACCTCAAATTATATCGTATGTCCAGTCCTCACAAAACATGGACATCCAGTGGCCTATCACAGCAAGACACTCATGACACAACATGCAAATACCCTCCTATGAAAAGGAGCTTTACTCCATTGCTCAGGCTTGTTGACAATGGAAGCATTATATTTTGAGAAAGGAAATAGTCATCCACACCAACCATAGACCTCTTCAATTTATGAAGACAAAAGGTGAGTTGTAGAATGGTCGCCATCAGAAGTGGTCCATGTACCTTCGGCAATTCCACCTAAACATCAAATACAAGAAGGTAAGCACCAATTGAGTTGCAGATTGCCTCAGCTGACCTCTTGTAGTCGGACTGACCACAATTCTCAATTCTTGAATACATATGACCTCAAAGTGGCCCCAACAATATGACACCAATCCTAACCTCACTACTACATACCAGACACTAGTTGCAGGTAAACAAGTTTCATGCTTTCACCTCCGAGATGGAATTTTGTCCCATCTGGCCATCTTTGTGTTCCTTCATGTGTGTATGAGAAGATTATTTGGGAAGTGTTATCCCCCAGTTTAGGGATAACTAAGGAGATTATGTCTCGAGGCCCATAGGTCCTAGACATGGAGTACCGAGAGTCAAATCGACTTGATCATGGCCCTGGTGGGCCCATCTTTTCCTTTCTTCAGCGCCTCCACTTTGTCAGTAGTAGTAGCATCCATCACCTCGACCTGGTCCTGTAGCAAAAGTGGATCTTGCTCCATGAGGTAATGAGTGCGGGTATCATGGTATGTGTCACTCTGATCCTCAAAACCTTTGAATATGTGCATTCAGTTCTTTTTGTTTCTAACGGGTACTTGCATCTTATACCTATCCACTTGACCATATATGGGGAGGAATGACAAGATGCCCTAGCAAGCTTGTGCCCATAGGTTTTGAGTTCCCACTAGGGGGATTCATGAGAAGCCATCGTTTGCTCCCGCCATACTTACCACTTTCCATCTTTCTCCCGCTCATCCATCCCATTACACTGGTCCAAGCATTAGGTTGGCCAAATATTTAAGGGTTGTACCTTACCTTATGGGAAGAAGGGGCTAAAGGCCCAGAGGGTAAAAGCAGTTGGCAAAAGATAAAAGCCTAAAAATGAAACCTCGAGATGCTTTGCCCAAGGATCCTCGAGAAAGCAGTAAAACGATTCTCAGCAAGAAACAGAGGGACCCATAAAAAAATAATAAAACAAGACCTAGTTAGAGGATAGGGGGTCTCATCACGAGCCAGCCTATTAGGACCATGGGCATCTAGAAGTATGACACTACTAGCAGTTGGTCACCACGCCAAGGTAGTGGCTCTTGGTGGCATAGCCAAGAGAAAGGGGGTCTCATCACGAGCCAGCCTTCTCATTTCCGTGAAGTGCTTCTTGGTAACATTGCCACCGTTGGTCACCACGCCAGGGCAGTGTCCCCTGATTAGCTTCTTGAAAGAAAAAGCAATAAGAATAAAGATAAAAGGCATTAATGGGCTTGGAAACATTTGCATCCATGACAAGTGCAGCTCACCCACTAAAGAGGCACCCACAGGTAAGCCATGCATTTCCCTGCTATCACTGCACCCCTTGCCCAGATATCCCTTATCCACCTCATCCACTCACATGGCTTGGATTTGATTTATCCCAAAAACATCCCACATCCAGTGAGCATTAGCCCAATAGGAAGCCCTGTCACTTCCTCCAAACTTGGCTTGCAGATTAGTATAATGTCTTTGAGCACTTACCCGGGTAAAAGGGGTTTTATGCACATGTTTAATAAAATTGATGATTAGATGTGATTGGCATTGCTATGATCCCTATGACTTATGAGCCCATGGAGGGCATATCTGTTGATGTGCAGGATCATACCCAATGGACAAGTATCCTTATGGACAGGTACATGTGGGGAGATGATTAGTTCGGACCTCCATGGGGCTGAAAACCCATTAGATTGATGTTGAGACCCCAGCAGGGGGCAGAGACAGATCAAAGGTTTTGCATAGGAAAAGAGGAGGACGTTCCACCAGAGGCAGCCCAGCAGACCTATACCCAAGGGGTTGTTCCCTTTCCACCAGGATGTTGGCCTTGGAAGGCCCATGACGTCACCCAGGACACTCATGACGTCATCCAGTGCCTGTGGAGGTTTTGGGAGGTAGTTGTGTGCCAAATTGGCACGTGTGGAAGGTTTCTGAGGCCCAAGAAGGTCGAACGTTTTTCTCCAGGAAGCCAACTTTGCCCTAAAAGGGGCTAATGTCACCCTAAAAGGGCATGACGTCTTCATCTTTGCTTGATTTAGGGTTTGATTTTGACATTTAATGTAAAAACAGTATTATTATGTATTTTTGGTCATGTCGGCCTTTTGTGACCTAAAATTAAATTAAGGTCATTGATATGGTATAAGTAAGAGAGCTAAAACTCTCTTTTATTCATTATCTTTCACTCACACTCGTGTGAGGCCTGAAATTTTCGGCCCTTCTAGGGTTTTTGGCTGAAATTGTGGCGCACTTGTTGAAGGAGGCTCCTCTTTGGTGATTTTTGGCATTTTTCTTGGTAGGTTTATAACTAGGGTTTGGCTTGATAAATACTTGGTAAATGTAAGTGAATTTTTGCAATCCTTCCCTTACTTGAATGTTTATAGTATTTTACTTGCATTTTGTTAATGAAATTGTTGGAATAAACCCTAGGAAATAAGCACATGTTGGTGTCCTTATTTTAATTCCCTACTAGATTATGCCAAGGAGCCATTTTTGTGTTGGAGACATTGATAGGGTCTTGCCATTGCATCACCCTATCTCTTGTTCTCCATCCAAGCCGATTTTATCTTGTCATTGAGCTAAAGAAGGAGGAAAACGTGTTAACGCCTAGGGTTGCCTACACCTTAGTAAGTCGTTTTCCCCTAGGGTTTGATGGTTGAAGCCTTGGCTTACCAACACTTCACCATCAAATTCTCTTGGCTTTAGCCCTACTATCATCATATTGTTCCTTCAACTCTTGCTGCTACTTGTTGACTCCATTTTCCCTATGAATGCACTAGTCTGTTTGAGTATTTTGCTCACAATATACAAACATCCAAATCTTTGAGCAACCACTAACACCTTCTAACCCTAGTTTAGATTAACTTGCTAACCCTACTGCTGCTATTATTCTTTCAAGCTATAGTCATACTTTGCAACACTTGAAAGGATTAATGCATACTTTCTTCTAACGAATGTTGGTGTAATGGTATTGATAATTAGTAATTCTTGCTCATTTTGAAGCATTTATTGTTGAAGTATTGTATTGTGATTATTGCCATTTATACATCTTTGCTTACTTCATCAATACATTAGTAAATTGCTTATATCGAGAAAGTCCTTTATTATATGAAGTACTAACCAGCAAGTGACCTTGTGAATATAGTTTTCATGTTGTTTTGTTCCGGGCAGGTACATCTCTGGTTATTATTATCTTTTATTGGTTGTTTAGCCGGACTTTCTAATCGGTGGTGACTTGTGAGAGGGAAAACCATACCTTAGCCTTTACCCTTTGCCTTCTCAAAACCCCAGGTCACTGGGGACGTCTCCCCTAGGCCTACCACCCTAAATAGAAAGAGATATCCTATTGAGGTGACAGTGATAGGATAGTCTCCAGTTACGTCAGTTTTCCTTCATTTACCTTTCCTTACTTCCAAGTACAAACTGTGCGATAACATTTTGGCGCCGTTGTCAGGGAACACTAAGTCAATTCTCCTCAAAGACGACACTTTTCGGTAAGCCTTTCCTCAAGAATCCTTATCTTACAAAGCTTACCTGGCGACTCCACTAAGGGTGATTCCCTTATCTCTTTGGTGATTTCAAGAAAATTATCTGGAGACTCCACAATCCTTCAAAAGAAAGCCTCCCCGAAACTCTCCTGTAGTAAAATCACTCTTCGGAGGAAGTCTTCCTTTAAACACAATGTCTAGCGCAAGAACTCAGACCAGCAATCCAAACCATGCCAATAACCAAAGACAATGGTCATCCAATCTTTTCAAACCACTAGACATGACATCCATACCAAGCTACCCTAGGCAGATGCCACCCAAGTATGAGAAGTGGTTGCCTAAGTTCACCGGTACTGATGCAATCAGTGCCGAAGAGCATATGAGCAATTTTTGGGCGTTTTTTCAGCTTCACCCCATCAGTTATGATGCTGAGGATTTAGTCATGAAACTGTTCTCTGCTACCCTCCTTGATGCTTCAAGACGTTGGTATCATGGTCTTCCTGATGGCAGTATTAAAACCATGGATAAATTGGAAGAGGCCTTTCTCAAACGATGGAGTATCAAAGAAGACCCAAACATCTTGTTGACCAGGCTAAATACCCTTTGGAAACAAGAGAATGAGACCATTAGAGAGTTCCACACTAGGTTTGAAACCCTGTTGTAGAAGATCCCTGTGAGTCATCATCCAACAAATGACTTCCTTGTTTACATTTACACCAAAGCCTTTACTAGTCAACTAGGTTATCTCCTCATGGATAAGAACCCCCAAACAATCCATGAAGCCCAAGAGTTAGCTACAAAGATTAAGGACAACCTGCACTCATCCAAAATTGAGCCTTTCTCAAACCCAAGGGTCAAAATGGACACTAAACCCAAGATAGTCCACAACATTGAGCCTTCCTCAGATATTTGTGCCAGCATGGCAAAGTTGCAAATGACCATGGATGGCATGATGAAAAACCAAGAACTAATGATGAATAGGATTGTCAACCTGGAAAGATCCCAGAGCCAAGCACCAAGGGTCCCATACAAAGGCCAATTCCAAAAGGGGAACCAGGTTTATAGACCAAAGAATGATCAAGAGGTTCCTAATACTTTAGCTCCTACAAACGTCGTGGATGAAAATCCTTGGTGTTTGCAGTGTAGTGAAGCACATTGAGAACATGAATGTCCCTATAACAATGGAGACCATGACCAAGTAAACAACGTGGGCCATGTTATAGAAGGCCCCCAAATTTGCCTCAATATCACTCCTAAGGAACACCGAGAAGGCATAAAAGAGGCAGCCAGAAAGGCTAGAATGGAAGTAATAAACAACTTGGACCAGGAATCAAAGGAGAAGTTGAGGAAACAAGAATTTCAGGTGTATAAATGAAAGAAGCTAAACCAACTTATCCCTACCAATCCTGCAATAACTCAAACAAAGCCTCCACCTTTGGACATTCTCCTTCCTAAAACATCAAAAACCGAAAGGGTGGACTTAAACCTTGACTTCGAAGGGGCACTGTCCAAGATGCACGTGACCATCCCTTTAAGAGAAGTTATTAAGGTACCATCTGTTAAAGAAAGATTTGATAATTTCTTCAAGGGATCAAATGGGCCTATGGACCCCCTATCATGTTACAAGCTGATCACTTTAGGGTCCAGTATGATGAACACCCACCTTTTTTTATGACTTTGTTGATGAATAACAAAAGCCTCAACAATTGCATGTTGGATTCAGGGGTTGGTGCCAACATGATGTCTCTCAAGGTCATGCAACAATTGGGCCTAAAAGTCACACGACCTTACAAAAATGTGTGTGGCTTTGAGTCTAGAGCCATACCCACACATGGGATAATTGAAAATGTGGAAGTATGCCTTGAAAGATACCCTGAGAGAGTAATCCACATTGACATAGTGGTGGTAGACGTCCCAGATGTGTGGGGGATGTTATTGTCTACAAAATTTGTCTCAATGTTGGGAGGCACTCTTGAGATGGACCTCACCTATGTAAATGTACCTTTGAACAATGGAACAATAGGTTGTCTCCCGAATGTGCCGATGACTAAAACCCATGTGCAAAAGACTAATAATCCCACCAAAGATGAGAAAGCACATGACCAGATCATGGAAAGTCTTCCTGAATTTTCTCCCAGTGATATGCCCTTTGCCAAAGAGGAAGACTTTGATCAGATACAATGGCCCAAGGGAGAAGAATACCGGCAACTCCTAGATAAGTATAAAGACAAAGAAGTCGGGACTGTGAAACTACTAAAGAAGGGAGAAAGTGATATATTGATTCGACTATCCCAGTAGGAAGTCTTCACAGCAGAATCCCACCCTCCTCCCTCCTCACAATACACCACGGTTGTTCAGGAAACAACCAAATTCAAAATCAGGGAATACAAGGAGGGGGACATAGTATGGATGTGGGATGTCAAGAAAAGAGAGCCAACTAATGTCAAGGGAAGTGAGCAATTTTGGCTTGGGCCTTTCAAAGTTGGAAGAAAATCAGTTGATGATTCTTACTATTTATACACATTGGAAGGAAGAAGGCATCCACTACCGGTCAACGAGCACCTCCTCAAGCCCCACCAAGGTGGGAGGACTTGACTTCACAGGTAAGTGCAGGTAAGTAGGTAGGCATTTGCATTCATTGTATATACCATCTGCATTTCATGCTAGAATAGTTTTCTTTCACATTTGTACATATGCTTGCTTTCGTTTTATATATCTGAGATGGGGCTGATATCACCACATCAAATGATTGCTAATAACTTTATGTTGAGATCAAGCAGGTTATGCCAGAGATGTTGAGGTTCTCATGCGCTCTACGGTGAGCAAATGTCCCCGAGTTGGAGCCAAATGTTATCCCCCAGTTTAGGGATAACTAAGAAGATTATGTCTCAAGGCCCACAGGTCCTAGACATGGAGTACCAAGAGCCAGATCGACTTGAGCATGGCCTTGGAGGGCCCATCTTTTCCTTTCTTCAGCGCCCCCACTTTGTCAACAACAGCAACATCCATTAGCTCGGTCTGGTCCTGTAGCAGAAGTGGATCTTGCTCCATGAGGTAATTAGTCCGGGTATCATGGTATGTGTCACTCTGATCTTCAAAACCATTGAATATGTGCATTCAATTATTTTTGTTTCTAACGGGTGCTTGGATCTTATGCCTATCCACTTGACCATATCTGGGGGGAATGACAGGATGCCATAGCAAGCTTGTGCCCATAGGTTTTGAGTTCCCACTAGGGGGATTCATGAGAAGCCATCGTCTGCTCCTGCCATACTTACCACTTTGAATCTTTCTCCCACTCATCCATCCCATTACACTGGTTCGGGCATTGGGTTGGCCAAATAATTAAGGGTTGTACCTTACCTTGTGGGAAGAAGGGGCTAAAGGCCCAAAGGGTAAAAGCAGTTGGCAAAAGATAAAAGCCTAAAAATGAAACCTCGATATGCTTCACCCAGGGATCCCCGAGAAAGCAGTAAAAGGCTTCTCAGCAAGAAACAGAGAGACTCATAAAAAATTGTTAGATTTAGGATAAAATTGTAGTACAGTAATCTCTTTTAAATTTTCAATGATTAAAGCAACTAAATCTGTAACTCAAACAGAGATAGAGCACTTAGCATGTAAATCTGTGAAGGACAACAATACACAAATGCAAGGAACTTTGTTCTAATGAGAATCCAAACTCAGATCTAATGTATTAGTAACCAGATCTAAGATATACAATAGATCTATATGTCAAAAAAAAGAGTCTGCCTACAACATAAGTATCTTTAGATCTATGAAGAGCAGCAACAACTTTTGATCACATAAATATAAACTCAGATCTAAAACTCTGCCTAATTACTTCACAATGAGCATATCCTTTAGATCCATACAATGCTTACTCTATACAACAATTCTATAATGAGATCAGATCTGAATCAAGGAGAAACAAGTAGGAAGCATACCTGGTACAACAACCTACCTCTGAAGATAGCACTGTAACCACAATAGAAATAGATCCGGTTGTTATGCTCAGACAAAGGTTCAGTTCATGAATCAACTGAGATCTCTATGCCAAGGATTGAAGGAACTTTAATGCCACCAAGTCTAAAGGCCACAGGGGTAACAAAGAAAGGCCCAAACCCACGCAGCAAAACCTTACCCAAGAAACCCTCAGATCTATACACATAGGACTGTAAGTAAACCCTTGTCTCAACAGTGGACAGTGTAGGAGCTTTCCCAAAAGGTAACCCTTCAGAAATACCCTTGCTTGAGGGCAGTACAGCAGACTAGGATAGGGTCATCAATACACTGCTCACACACTAAAAACCAGTCCACAAAGATAAGGGAAGTAGCACTTAATTAGCAAATCTGAGGTTGGTCGTACCTATACCCAAACAGCAAACACAGCGGCAGTTTAAAAACTTGGGACAGCAACCAAAGCACACACAGCAGCCACTGCAAGGAATAGGCAACAGGTAGAACACTTAAGGTAACCACAATAGGCCGCGGCTATCCTTCAAGAGGATGCTCCTCACAGCAAAGAACCCCACAGCAAACTCAAGGCAGCTACAGCAAAGGGACGGCAGCTTATAACACAGGAGACGGCAGCAATACAGGAAACCCGCAGCAGCTTAGAATGCACAACAGATCAGAAGGGGGGTTGTGGCTAACCCTTAAGGGCCACTACACCAGCAGAGAAACAAGAGGCCGCTCCACACTTCAGATATCAACAGCAAGATACAAGGACTGAGGCCGCAGACTTAAAGAACCTCCACGCTATCACAAGTAGAATGAATTAGTGAGTAAGATGTGAGAGGGGTGGGTTTATTATATAGGTTAGGCTAGGGCAAGGGTTAATTAATTTAATATTTAAATCACATGTTTAAATTCTAAATTTAAACATGTGATAAATAACATTTAAAATTAACTT
>ML782996.1:83643-107640 GCA_009831015.1 Picea engelmannii
ACTTCTTATTCTGCCTATTACAATTGTCTTTTGACCAATCCGCAAAAAGGGGATTTGGTCCTATTACAATATCCGACATGATCAATCCACAATGGGGATTGATCCTATGAATAAAATATCAATAATAATAAGAATACTCTTTGCAGTTACATTATTTCAACACTTACCTCCCTAAACAGAAAGAACCTTCCCATTGAGGTGACAATGGTGGAATTGGTTCAGTTACGCCAGTTTGACATCCTTTCATCTGTCTTTTACCCTAACTACAAACTGTGCGATAACAGGCCCTATGTTAACTCTCGCATCCACAAACCTGCAAAATAAAGCTTCCAATGGAGCACCTAGAACAATATGCCACACATAAACAAAGTTGTACATACACTATACAAAGCTTAGACAAAAGATAGATCACCTTTATCCCATAATCTTGGAGCCTTTCTACTCACAAGTTCTTTCATTCACCAAATCCCCATTACAAATGGAAAGAGAAAACCCTTATATAGGTTTAAGCTCCATCTCTTCATACAAATAAAATATGATTTGTTTTCCTAGATCCAATAATCTCTCCAAGGAATAACAATAAAATAATCATCTCAACAACTTGCTTACTAAAAGTAGCAAAGAGTTTGTTGAGATCCACTATTTCCTCTAAGAGATCATGTTATCGCACAGATTGTAGGTCGCACTAGAGCCTTGTGCGATTTCAACCAATGGACAACACGTCGGGACAAGACCCACTGTCACCTTAGGAAAGGTCCCGGGTGACCCCTGGGGAAAGACAATGGAAAAGGTCTAAGAAGGCCCTAGGAGGTCACGATACAAGGTCAAGAAAGGTCTTAAAGGCTATGAATGGGTGGAAAAGAGGTGAAGGTAAAGAAAAAGGAAAATTACCTGCAACATAATTCCAGTTAAACCAAATATGTATGAAAGCCCGTGACCAATATGCTAACCCCGCCACTAATCACTAATATGAATGTTTGAATCTCAAGTAGCAAGTGATCAAAATTTTATATTAATGCAATGTTAGAGTTGGCCAAATGAATGTGTATACCCGACAGGCTTAGGCAAAAGGATCCTCACAGGAGTGTCAGGTTGTTGTAGCCCTCAAATATACCTAAGGGGTTCTCAGGCCACCTTGGTACGAGAGGGCAATCTTCCCGCATGTTGTTTTCGGTGCACTACAACAAACAAGACAGCCAAAAGGTTTGCTCAGTTGTTTCAAGGATTCTAGGTGGTCTCCAAGATAGGAGCACAATCGGTAATAGTGTTGTCCGATGCGCAATCGTTCGACAAGAGCCCCTCTATATACTTCTAAGTACGACGAAGCGATTGTAGTCTTCTAATATACGTCGAGGTACGTGAGAGAACTACAAGCCCTTGGGATGCAACGTTGGCAGAGTAACGACAGCTCCTAGGTTTATAGACGCCCGAAAACGTTTTTTCTAAGACCCCCCAGAATATTCCAAAATAATTTAATTGAGTAATGCTTAAAATCAAAAGATTAAAATGTAAACCACTTATTTCATTTATGCCAATGAGTTACACAAGTGATTATAACAATTCAAAAGATTACTTGCGATTATTCCCAAGTTGAGATATCCAATATAGCAATGAGATCAATGAGTATTAAGTCCAAAATAGCCACAATGTTTAGCGAGCAAGGCAAGGTGAAAGAACACTTGATCAATCAAATATGGCATTCAGATTATTTAACAATTCAAAAGAGAGATAAGAGATTAGCAATCCACAAGATGTCCAATGCTTGGAATGACTTTCCCACAGTTAACAACACTTAGGAGTTTTATCAATAGTTGATCTTTCAGCCAATCTTTAGATCTGAAATATGATATTGCAGCAAAGAAATTAAATTTAAAACCAACTTAAATTGGTCCTAAATCAGCCCCAGAATGTCCTAGGATCAAATTCTCACACTTAGACAATTTTTCATTGGAAGAGCAATGAGAAGGTAACCCTTTAGAGCACTTAAACCAGATCTGATATATATTTTGCAGCAGTGTTTTAACAATGATATCAGACCAGAAATCTCAAGATAGCACCCCAGAAAAGTCCCCAAGCACTCAAGATATAACCCCCCAAATATTTAACAAAACTTTCAATGTATCAGCAAGTGAAGTGTGAAGTTTTAGGTACTATTACCAGTTATACCAAATCTGATATGTTATTTTGCAGCACATAAATCAGCGTGTAAATCACTCAGAAATTCACAAGAAACACTAAGGAAACAACCTACAATAGTACAAGGAAACTAGCTAATAGTTAGGCGAAGAAACTAGCAAAATTAGATCACTAACTATGTTAATTTCTAGTTGTTCTAAACACTAAGTTCTGCATAAAATTACAGCCAATGGTTGTAGCATTCAAACATGTCCCTACAGAAATTCTACCACTAAAATGCTAAGCTAACAAGTTAGAATACTAGATCCAACCAAGGACTACAATACCCACTTTTTATTTTTTCGAAAAACGTTAAGAAAAAGTCTAGATCTAAAAACTAAGGGTTATTAAACAAACTAAAGGGAGGAAGAGATGAGGGATTGATGAATAGGGAGGCTAGAGGCCCCCAAAAACTCATCCCCCAAGGGGAAATGCTTCCCTTGGAAGGTCGTTTAAAGCCATGCACTTAGATCTCAATTTTGACGCAAAATCATTTTTCCCAATGCAGTGTATTTTGTTTCTCCAATGCAAATGGGATAACCAGTGCCTTGTGTTGAAATTAGTGCCGCTGCAAGAGCCATTCTCCTGGAGGATGGCATAAGATCCTAGTTGTGGACTAGGGCCCCCAGCACACTCCTGGAGTTTCTTGGTATGAGACCAAACAGTGAGAGCCATGGCAAAAGACCCTTGTGAGGGCACCCAGTAAATGACTGGGGTTCTTGGTCTAGGACCAAGCAGTAAGTCCCTAGATGTGTTCTAGGGCCCCTGGATGTGTTCCAGCCTCTAGGGAATCCTTGCCCGGTGCTTGGATTGATCCTTTGATGTGTTCCTTGGTGGTTGATATAAGTCCCTAGATGTGTCTATGGTCCTTGGATGTGCTCCAGGGAACCCTTGCTTAATGCATGGGTTGATCCTTGGTCTTGTACCTTGGTGGATAAAACCCTATATGTGTTCTAGGGCCCCCCGATGTATTATGGGGCAACCTGGTCTTTGACCAGGTAGATCTTGGTGTAATACCAAGATGTGTTGATGTGTGATCCTCTTCCTCTCTCCCAGGATGGTCCATGAGACCTAGGAGTGTCTATGAAGATGGACATGACCACATTGTTGATGTACCCCCTTATGCAGTGATCATAAAGTTTATAGATCACTATGAGACTCATGTGAACATGTTTTTCCATTATGGAACCCCCCCTTGACTTTATCTTAACATTTACCCCCTTGTTCCCTCTTGGTTTATGTGATTGGGTTTTATTTTATGTGATTGGGGTTTTTATGTAATTAGGGTTTTGATTAAATATTAATTGACATATTAAGTATTATTTATATTAATTAAATGTCAATAATTAATTATAATTCTAATTTCCTTAACCCCTCTCCCTAACTATAAATTAGACCTAACCCTATTGCATTTTACACACTCGCACTCTCCCCTCTTTCTCCTTGTTGCGGCTACCTCAGTGACTATTTCCTCTTGTTGATGTGGCGTCTCTTTAATTTATCAGATTCAGTTATGAGCTTTTCTGTGTTGGTTGGAAGCTTCTCCCTTGAGGGTATGTTGATGTGTGATTGTTGGATCTACCACTTCTGAACTGTGAGGTGCCTCTCTTGCTGTCGGACCTGCCTCTCTTGTTGCCAGACCTGTCCTCTTGCTGTCGGACCTATCCTCTTGTAGCCGGACCTATTCCAATGGGTGTCATTTCCCCTTTAAGGCCACAGATCTGTGTGTAAGTGTGGCGGGCCCCTTTCTGGGCTATCTCCTTTGATGTGTGGGCTCCCTTTCAGCGGTCGCGTGGAGTGTTGAGTCCCCTATGGGGGTTTCTCAGTTTGCTGTCTAGATTTCTGAGTGAGGGTGTTCATTGTTTACTAGTGGAGGGTTTGCTTACGTGTCCATATCTCTTTCCTGTGCCTAACCACTGTTTATTGGAGGGTTTTCTATTGGGGTTATTTGTTGTTAAGACTGTGGTTTTATTGTTGTTTTCTTTGGTGGTTCCTATCTATGGAAAAACTGTCACACAGTCTTCTTTGACAGAGATCAAACCCTCGAGGTTTGATCCATGAACCTAAACTAAGTCTTAAAATATTTACAGAGGCATACATCCACACATGTGACAGGTACATCTCTCTTTGAATCAGGAGGTAAGCTAAAAGTTTAATTTCATACTCAGAAATATTGTTTGTTTCGAGATCTGTTTATATGTCTTCTTCTTTATGCTGATCTAGTGAACAGAAATTTTTTAAAGCTTTTTGTTTTTCAATTTTCCCTAATTACACATGGTATCAGAGCTTAGGGCGTGAAAAGGGTTCAAGTATTGCAAACTTGAGCCTGCATAGATCCATTCTTTAAGGTTTGTTTTGCAGATCAGCAACATATCATCTTCATAATCTGATCCAGAACTCAGCATGGCCCCTTCTTCAGTCAAAGCTAAAGATAGACTTGAAGGAGCTTCCAACTTCAATGCTTGCAAGTGTAGGATACTCAAAATCCTAGAAGAGAGTGACTTGGTCGAGTTGGTTACTAGGGTAATAGAAGAACCCACTTCAAATACTGGCAAGGCAGCATACAAGAAGAGACAGGCCAAAGCTAAAATAGTCATTTTTTACTCAGTTAAGGACAGCATGATGCCCATCATTGGTCATCTAAGGACTGCCAAAGATTGTTTTGATGCCCTAGCAAATCTCTATGAAAAGAAGACTCCAAATCAAAAGAGAATATTGAAGAAACAACTACGTACTTTAAGGATGGGAAAGGATGAAACCATTGTTGCCTTCTTCTTCAAGATTGCTCAAACCAAATATCAGCTTACAACAATAGGAGTTGCTATGGATGATGATGACTTTGTGCAAACTGTAGTTGATGGTCTCCCTGAGTCATGGGGAATCTTTCTTGCTTCAGTCAATGGAAGAGAAGCTCAACCTAACTTCGACAGATTATGGCATGACTGCTTAGAAGAAGAAGGAAGACTCAAAAGTAGAAATGAGCATTCAATTCTAAGAGATCATGCCCTTTCAGCTAAAGCAAAGAAATGGAAGAAATTTCCTCAACCTAAAGGCAAAGGTAAGAAACCTCAAGGTAAGTTATCTCACCTTAATCCTCATTTATCTAAAGTAAGATGTTTTAACTGCAATAAGCTAGGACATTATGCAAAAGATTGTAGGAACCCTCCCTCTCAACAAAGAAGAAAAAGTAAGTTCCATGCCTCAGTTGTCACTGAAGAAGCAGAGCCTCGACATGAACCTCAAAGAAGAAGAACCAGGGCAGCCACCAAAGAGCAAGAACAACACCAAGAATATTATCTCATCTCAGCTCTTTATGCCACCATAACCAAGTCGGAGGAGGTTTGGTTAATGGACAGCGGTGCCTCCAAACACATGACAGGTTTCAAATAGAATCTTGCAAACTATCAGGATAAGAAGTTCAATGTAAAGGTAGAACTGGGTGATGATGGTACTTATGACATAAAAGGGTTTGGATCTGCTTCTTTCCAGCTTCTTTCCAGCTTCAATCAGGTGATATATTTCATATTGATGAAATTCTTTATGTTCCTGGTTTAAAAAAAAATCTAATCTCAGTTGCAGTGTTAGAAAGCAAAGAATACCCAATAGCCTTCACCAAAGGGAAGGCTCTCATGTGGCCCTCAAATGGAGATTTGAGCATTGCCATGACTATTGGAACTCGTGAGAGTGGACTTTACAAAATCACAGGTCAAGTTATTCAAGCACTAGCTCACGAGATGATAAACCCCTGCGAGCTCTGGCACAGAAGGCTTGGTCATCTCAACTACAACGCACTTTCAGATTTGTAAAAGATGGTAACAGGTATGCCAGTGTTTCCATTTGAGCATGATAGTGTTTGTAGAGGTTGTGCCCTCAGTAAGAATACAAAGAAAGCTTATCCTCACAGCAATAGAAAATTTAATGGCATTTTAGATCTAATTCATTTTGATCTTTGTGGGCCTATGACTGCTCCATCTATGAATGGTTGTATTTACTATATCATTTTTATTGATGATTGTTCTCATAAAACTTGGATTTATTTTTTAAAGACTAAAGATGAATCTTTCAGCAGATTTCGAGAATCTTGTTGAAAATCAGACAGGTAGACACATTCGGGTTTTCAGAACTGACAATGGTAAAGAATTTGATTCCTACAAGTATGATGAACTCTGTCGGGCTTTCGAGATTAAAAGGGAGCTGACTGTGCCTTATAATCCCCAGCAAAATGGGGTTGCAGAAAGAAAGAACAGGACAATCTGTGAAGCAGCCAGAGCCATGATGTATGATCAGAATTTACCATTATCTCTTTGGGCCGAAGTTGCAAGCACTGCAGTCTACATTCAGAACAGGTGTCCTCACAAAGCCTTGAAGAGAAAACTCCAGAAGAAGTTTTCACCAGTATAAAGCCATCAGTTGATCACTTGAGAATCTTTGGCAGTCCAGTCTATATTCATATTCCAAAAGAAAAGAGGACTAAGCTAGAGCCCTCCAGAAAGAAAGGAACTTTTGTGGGATACAGTGAAACCTCAAAGACTTACAGAATTTATATCCCAGGTCAAAAGTTCATTGAGGTCAGCAGAGACGTGACTTTTCATGAAAAAACAGCTTTTCGTCATGCCAGAGAACTTCCATGTGATACAGAGGAGCAGGAAGCTCCATCTCCTGAACCTTCAAATTCACCTCTTCCAGATGTGCAGAGGGAGGAGACCTCAGAACCTTCAGTGAATCCCACAAGGGATACTATTGAGTTTCCTTTAGAGTAACCCCCTGTAAAAAGGAAACCAGCCTGGTGCCGGGAAATTCTAAAGGAAGCAGAAAAACATTCAGCACCTAAAGGAACTTTCAGAGAAAGCAAGAAACCAAATAAGTACTCTGGCCTAATAGTTCAATTGAATCTTGTGATGGATTCAGAACCTTCCACCTTTGAAGAAGTCTCCAAACATCAAGTGTGGAAAGATGCTATGATAGAAGAATATGATTCAATTCTAAAAAATGATGTATGGGCAGTGGTCCCAAGACCTCGTGGCAAATCAGTGGTAACCTCCAAATGGCTTTATAAAATAAAGCATACAGTAGATGGCAGTGTTGAAAAATTCAAGGCTAGATTTGTGGCTCGTGGCTTCTCTCAAAAAGAAGGAATTGACTATGACGAGATCTTTGCTCCTGTTGCCAGATATACTTCCATCAGGATTATTATCTCTCTTGCCACAGGTTTTGGTTGGAAACTTCACCAGATGAATGTTCAGACTGTTTTTCTTAATGGTGAAGTTGAGCAAGAGGTGTATATCGAACAGCCTATAGGGTTCGTGATCCATGGGAAAGAATCTCATGTGTGCAAACTCAAGAAAGCCTTGTATGGATTGAAGCAAGCTCTGAGAGCTTGGTATGGGAGAATAGACATCTTTCTACAGAGTCTTGGATTCACCAAGAGTATAGCAAATCCTAATCTTTATATAAAGATTGTACAAAATCATCCGGTTATCTTAGTCTTATATGTGGATGATATGTTCCTCACTGGTGAGGAAAACTTGATAGCTCAGAATAAGAGGGAGCTTTCAATAGAATTTGAAATGAAAGACTTGGGTCTTATGCATTATTTTCTGGGCTTAGAGGTGCGGGAGAAACCAGGTGAGATCTTTCTCTCACAGAGAAAATATGCAGTTGATGTGCTCTGCAGATTTGACATGATGGACTGTAAGTCCATGTCCACACTAATGATTTCTAACCTGAAGAAATTACAAGACCAGATTACAGGTACAGATCTGGAAGACCCCACCTTATATCAACAGATCATTGGGTCCTTGATGTATCTTATACATACCAGACCGGACAACTGTTATGCAGTGAATGCCCTCAGCCAATTCATGTGTGAACCGAAGCATATACATATGGTTGTTGTTAAACATATTTTGAGATATGTTCAGGGGACTATAGCCTATGGGCTCAGATACACTTCCAGTGGAGGTGTAATGCTTCATGGATATATAGATTCAGATTGGATGGGAAGTACAGTGGATCGGAAGAGCACTTTCGGATATTGTTTCAGTTTGGGTTCAGCGATGATCTCCTGGTCCAGTAGGAAACAGGCCTCAATAGCCCAAAGCACTGCAGAAGCAGAATACATTGTTGCAAGTGCTGCTAGCAGAGAAGCAGTGTAGCTCAGAAAGCTACTTTCAGACTTGTTCAGTGCAGAGCTAGAACCTACAGTCATCCACTGTGATAACCAAAGTTGTATATAGCTCTCCGAGAATCTGGTGTTTCATGACAGGTCGAAACACATTGAGATGAGATACCACTATGTTCGGGACATGGTATAGATGAACATTCTTAGTATTCAGTATGTTCTGACGGCAGAACAGACTGCAGATATTTTGACCAAGCCATTGTCCTTAACAAAGTTTGTGTACTTTCGAGACAAGCTTGGTGTTGCTAAGATTGCCTCTCTTGCTAAGAGGGAGTGTTGAAATTAGTGTAGCTGCAACAGCCATTCTCCTGGAGGATGGCATAAGACCCTAGTTGTGGACTAGGGCCCCCAACACACTCCTGGGGTTTCTTGGTATGAGACCAAGCAGTGAGAGTCGTGGCAAAGACCCTTGTGAGGGCCCCTGGTAGATGACTGGGGTTCTTGGTCTAGGACCAAGCAGTAAGACCCTAGATGTGTTCTAGGGCCCCTGGATATGTTCCAGAGAATCATTTCCCGATGCTTGGATTGATCCTTGGATGTGTTCCTTGGTGGTTGATATAAGTCCCTAGATGTGTCTAGGGCCCCTGAATGTGCTCTAGGGAACCCTTGCTTAATGTATGGGTTGATCCTTGGTCATGTACCTTGGTGGATAAGACCCTAGATGTGTTCTAGGGCCCCCAGATGTGTTATGGGACAACCTGGTCTTTGACCAGGTAGATCTTGGTGTAATACCTCTTCCTCTTCCTCTCTCTCGGGATGGTCCATGTGTGATCCTCTTCCTCTCTCTCGGGATGGTCCATGAGACCTAGGAGTGTCTATGAAGATGGACATGACCACATTGTTGATGTACCCCCTTATGCAGTGATGATAAAGTTTATAGGTCACTATGAGACTCATGTGAACATGTTTTGTCATTATGGAACCCCCACTTGACTTTATCTTAACAGATACCCCCTTGTTCCCTCTTGGTTTATGTGATTGGGTTTTATTTTATGTGATTGGGGTTTTAATTAAATATTAATTGACATATTAATTAATATTTATATTAATTAAATGTCAATAATTAATTATAATTCTAATTACCCTAACCCCTCTCCCTACCTATAAATTAGACCTAACCCTATTGCATTTTAAACACTCACACTCTCCCCTCTCTCTCCTTGTTGCGGCTATCTCAGTGACTATTTCCTCTTGTTGATGCGGCCTCTCTTTAATTTATCAGTTTCAGTTCTGAGCTTTTCTGTGTTGGCTGGAAGCTTCTCCCTTAAGGGTCTGTTGATGTGTGATTGTTGGATCTGCCACTTCTGAACTGTGAGGTGTCTCTCTTGTTGTCGGACCTGCCTCTCTTGCTGCCAGACCTGTCCTCTTGCTGTCGGACCTGTCCTCTTGCAGCCGGACCTGTTCCAGTGGGTGTCGTTTCCCCTTTAAGGCCACGGATCTGTGTGTAAGTGTCGCAGGCCCCTTTCTGGGCTATCTCCTTTGCTGTGTGGGCTCCCTTTCAGCTGCCGCATGGAGTGTTGAGTTCCCTGTGGGGGTTTCTCAGTTTGCTGTCCAGATTTCTGAGTGAGGGTGTTTGTTGTTTACTAGTGGAGGGTTTGCTTACCTGTCCAGATCTCTTTCTTGTGCCTAACCATTGTTTATTGGAGGGTTTTCTGCTGGGGTTATTTGTTGTTAAGTCTCTGGTTTTATTGTTGTTTTCTTTGGTGGTTCCTATCTATGGCAAAACTGTCCCACAATCCTCTTTGACAGAGATCAAACCCTGGAGGTTTGATCCATGAACCTAAACTAAGGCTGTGCATATTTACAGAGGCATACATCCACACATGTGACAGGTACATCTCTCTTTGAATCAGGAGGTAAGCTAAAAGTTTAATTTCATACTCAGAAATATTGTTTGTTTCCAGATCTGTTTATTGGGATGAGTTGAGGTATTGTAATTTATTTTCATTTATATAATATATGAAGTGTACTATTGCTGTCCTAAATTTATATGTTGCAGATCTGAAACTCAAACTTTGGTTTCTCATTATTATAATTTATGAGTAGTTTCATGGCTGTTTTAATGGGATGATTTGTTAGGACAACTGGGCTCAAAAGTTATGTGTTTTAGCATGCCTAGATGAAACCAGAAATCAGATTTTGTGTTGTTACAAATCCACTGTTATAAAAGTAATTTTCAGATCTATGTGTTGGTTGAAATTGTACACTAAGGGCTGTGATATTCATCTTTCCTTCAAGTATATTTTCAGTGTCTATCTTCTTGAGCTTGCCAAGTGAAAAGGGTGGACAGAATTGAAGAATTTGCTGCTGTAATAAATATTTCAGATTCAGCCATAATGTTGAAAGTTCTATGAAATAGATCTAGGAAACCTCGAATAAATGAGGTGGAATTTCTGAAGTGTTTTTAAGTTCAGATTTTAGAAATTTCCACACTAACTTCATGTTAGGGTTAGAATTATTGCATATTAGGGTTTTTGCCTCTTAGGATTTTTTAACATTATTATAACATATAGTTTTGGAGTCTGGTTATGTACTTTTTACAAATGAGCATAGTTGTCACATCTCTTCTCAGAGATAAGCTATCACCATTATAGCCATTTTGTATTGCTATGTACATTGCAATGTTTTCACCATTTGATTCATTAACAGAATTTGGTTTTCACAGTCATACTCTGCATTCAACGCTGTATAGTGTACTTGTGTTCCCTCTACAATATTGTATGTTCTTTCATTTCATTCTCAATCTAATCCAGATCATCAGGAAAATCAACCGTAATATACTAAACATTAAAAAGTTCAAGAAGCAACTTGACCCTAACATATAATAAACTTTGGTCTTGCAGTTGGACAAAAATCTCTATCGCAATCAGGGCTTAAGAAAATCCTTCAGAGCGAGACTAGTCACTCAGATGTTGAATAAGAACACTCCAAGGGAGAAGAAAGCAAACTAGTTTCTTCTCACGGGAAGTTTCAGTCAATAGCAAATCAGCTGAGATAAAAAGAGAACAGAGTTAAAACCAGAAATGAACTAATCAATAAAGTTACATAACATTCAATTAGAAGTAAGTTCCACTCTTAGAATCAGGTTTCCTGACTTCCATTGAAAATCAAAGAGCAAACCCAATAGAATGTGTGTACCTTTTGAACAACTTCTACAGAATCGTCTATTGCTGCCATACTGGATTATCTTTGTTGAAGCAACCTTCTCTAGGCACTACGCAATGTCCAGGTGTAAGATACCAGAGAGCTGTCATTGCAAGATAAATGTTAATATATTCAAACTATAACTTTCAAGGTTCTAAGCTACTGCAGATACCATTAAAGTGTTTGTCTGTAGCTATCAGTTATGCGAAAGAGTATGTTATATTCTTTCTGATCCGCGAATTTCTAATGATCGCCGTGTTTTGCATGTTGGATCTCTTTCTATTCTATGTTTTTTTTTTTCCCCGAAAGCGTGCTAATTCCTATGTTCTGCGCAACTGAGCATCTTCTATTCGCTGCGAGCTTCTCCCTCTAAACCCCCTCCGGGCGGTTCAGATTGATCGAGACCCGCGAAGCTCTCGGGAATTAGGGTAGTCTTATGTGTGAGCGTTGCATTTCCGAACCCGTCAGATGACACATTGCCTGGGATCGTGAGGTACTCCGGTTAGTGGCTACCTCGCACGCCCCGCCTACTCGAGCATTGTATGGATATGCGGAAAGGGTGCTCCTAGGTGTTTGTTGGGGGGTTGCCCACCAAGAGCTCATCAATTCCGAATTGGTAGAACAAAATGTTGTCCTTACTACACTAGGGTCATTTCTGGTTATAAGCTTCCTTGATGCAAAAACTAGTGTTCGTAAAGAATGCCATGGCTGTAGAGATCACTATGGGGTAGTATGCAAGAAAAAGTAGAGCTTGCAAAGTAGAGATTTGATTATTTGAATGATAGCATCTTACCAATTTTTTTTTAATAGTTAATAAATTACTATATCAATCTTTGAAATAGGAGAAAGGGAATATTGCAAAAAATTGAGTGATGAATCAATGATAGTATAAAGTGAATGGCATCATAAATTTTCCAAGTAAACAAAATATGTTACATGTGGAAACCTTTTATTTCATAAGTTGTTACTAAAATGAAATAAAGTAAAGTAGAAACCTTTTATTTCATAAGTTTTTACTAAAACGAAATAAAGTAAAGTAGAAGGTAACTTCTATTATCATCACTAATTTATATTAATTTTTTATAAGATAAATTATATGTATCTTTTTAAAATGGAAAATTCATAGGTATTCCTGCATTATCCTCTAATTACCTTGGTAAACATTATACTAGTGCATAAAACCTATAGGCATATAATACGAGCAGCAATGACATTTGCACAAGGCCAATTGTATCATCTGGTCAAACATTGGATGTATAAAATTATGTTCAAAACATAGAAGAAGCTACAACTTTGTGACCTCCCCTAAATCATTAGAGAATCACAGGGGGGGAGTAGTGATCAAGATGCAATATCTAATTATGTAATTGTGATAAAAATGCATGCATGTCAATTATTTTTTCAAACAAGACATAGGTAGTATCTTTCATTTTTGCATAGCATTTGTAGAAGAATGATGGTGCAACGTGTATCCCTTCTATAGTTGTGGTGCATGAAATTGCAATGAAAATGTGTCGCTTGGATGTTGAAGCATGCAATACCTTATCTTACTACTTTCCACATTAATAACATCAAAGCTAGAGACATGGTAAGGTCCCTTAGCATTAATTAAGGTGAAGAGATAAGTGTTTGAAAGTACTTTGACTTTCATTGTCCATTCATTTAGGTATGGGTTCAAAAATTTAATAGGAGTAAAGTTTGAGGGAGTTTTTTTGTTTCTAATGGTTGTGTTCCAGAATCACTTACATATTTGATGAATGTTGGATCAGCAATAATCTATGATGTTAAACTCTACACCTACATTTCATGAACTATCAAAACCTTGTGAAAATGTAAAAACAATGTACAATTAGCACTTCAATTATTGATCACATATTGGGTAGTTTAAAATCTAGCTAATGTGTGTGAAGTATGTCATTGGGAATGAGGTGTGGTAGAGGAAAAAGCAAGAGAGTAGTTTAATATAATAAAAGTAAATTTGAGCAGTGCAAAGCTAGTATCTTGAAGACATACTTGTTATTTTGGATAGATCGACAAATGAAATTGTTTAGTGGAACTAAGGGTCCATTTTTCACATGAGATGATGTGAAATAACACTCAAGTGTTGAAGCAAATAAGCTTCATAATGTATTGCTTCCATAAGATAGGAGTATAGAATAACAGTCTTCCAAGGTTGGTTTGAAGTTTATAATTTTTAAAATGGTGTTACAAAGAAGCTTTGCATTTCCAATCCTTGTAATAGATTTTGTTGTAAACATTAACACCCTACCTCTAATATGTTGTTTAAAAAAAGGACAGATAAAGGGAACCAAAAGACCACCTAAGAAAAACATTATTGCATCGATGTATTAGGCAACATATAATGCATATGAATAGAAGTCAAGAAGATTACATTTATTGAAGTGTCGCCATATTTGTTGAAGTATGTATATAACTATTTGAACAATAGTAATTTCTATACTTATGAAGAATTGAACTAGGTCTAGAAATGACCTTATAGTAGAAGAAAGATAAAACAAAAATTTGCAAGTATATTTTAGTCCATAAAAAAAGAAATTTGTATTTTGATAGTATGTTTAACATTTGTGTCATGTTAAGAATAATACAAATATAAAGTTTACATTGAGGATATACACATATAAATGGAGAGAAAAAGAGTTATTCACATTCAGAATGTTTTTAAAGATGGATTTTAGAGCTCAAAAATATATATTTATAAAATTTACTCCTATATAAACTGTACATTTTTTTAATATTAAAATATGGATTGGAATGACAAGTTGATTGCTTGGATAATAAAATATGCATTGGAATGATAAGTATTTGAAGCAAATAAGTTTCGCAATGCATTGATTCCACAAGATAGGAGTATAGAATAATGGTCTTCTAAGATTGGTTTGAAGTCTAGAATTTTTAGAATGGTGTTACAAAAAATCTCTACATCTCACTATGCATTGCTTCCATAAGGTAGGAGTATAGAATAACAGTCTTCTAAGGTTGGTTTGAAGTCTAGAATTTTTAGAATGGTGTTACAAAGAATCTATGCATTTATCCTTGTAATGGATTTTGTTGTTAACATTAAAACCATACCTTTAATATGTTGTTTAACAAAAAAAGAGATAAAGGAAAAACCACCTAAGAAAAACATTGTTACATTAATGTATTAGGCCAAATATAATGCATATGAATAGAATTCAATACAAATACATAAGTGAGCAAAGTAAATACATTTATTGAAGTGTCAATATATTTGTTGAAGTATGTATGTAACTATTTGAACAATAGTAATCTCTGTACTTATGATGAAGAAAGATCAAACAAAATTTTGCAAGTATATTTTAGTCCCTAAAAACAAAAATTTGTAATTTTGATAGTATGTTTAACATTTGTATCATGTTAAGAATAATACAAATGTAAAAGTTTGCGTTGAGGACATGCACATATAGAGGGAGAGAAAAAAAGATATACACGTTGAGAATGTTTTCAAAGATGGATTTTAGAGCTCCAGATACATATTTGTTAAATTTACTCCTATGTAAAATTGTACATTTTTTTAATATTAAAATATGGAGTGGAATGACAAATTGATTGCTTGGGTAATAAAATATGCATTGGAATGAAAAGTATTTGATAGTTGTAGCAAACGTATCACTAAAAATCAATAGAGCGTATTTGTTTGTAAGATATTCAATTTCCTGGGTTACACATAAAAGAGAAGTATTTGTAATAAAAATAGCATTATGCACAACATATTGTATATATACAATTTATTTTACATGTAAATATATGGAAATGTATTTTAATTTTTAAAAATTACCACCTTTTGGAAATACAAGTAATAAATAACATATATCAAATACTTTAAATATAACAGTTTTTAAAAGGAAAACTTAAATTCCAATTTTGTAAACTATAATTGGAATTAAATGATATTTACTATTATAAAATGGATGTGATCTAGGTGGATATTGATGGCCACACACCTCTTCCACTGACTCATCACAGCTCTCCATATTGGTTGTTTTGTTATGATATCCTGGTCCTAAACTTATGGGGTCGTTTTGAGGCCATAAACAATGTTTTTTGGCCATTCAAGGGCCTGGGGTTGCCATAGCATTCCCAAGCCCTGCCAATAATTGTACTTCTTGATTAGATCTTTCCAACGAACCCCAAACAGAGATTGTATGCAGAAGTTGTGCCCCGGGAAGTTGACGCATCAACTAACTACCTTGGGGCCCGCAAACCTTTTGGTGCTTCACCTCCTAGGGTTAGGGTTTTGGACCTTCAAGGTTCTTCCTTTATGTTAAAAGGCCACTCTTTCGGCCCATTGTATTATCTTTTTGTGAATGAGTGAAGTTGGCATCTCTTTCTCTTCAGAGATAAGCAACCACCATTCTAGCCAACTTGTGTTCTACAATATTCTATTATTTTATTCATTAATAGAAGTTGGGTTTCATTGTATTGTTGTACTCTTTGCTATATTTTTGTGTGTATTTCATTTCATTCTCATTATAATCTGGATTAGTGAAATCAGAGCAATCTACTCCTTGTTATTTCTCGGTGCATGTCCCCGACAAGGTCAAGGTATAGAGAGTTGGGTCTCGAGCTAGTTTCACTTGGGGATGACTACTCTCGTCAGTCCAAGCAACCTCCCATGGCGGAAGAAAAGAGAGATGATGGAGCAGGAGATCCTTTTAAGATGTTGCTTGAGGAAACCCTCGCACGACAACAGAACAAGATGCTGGACAATTTTACTTAGATCATTCGACACATGCTGACGACAAGTGAGGCACCTTCAACAAGTATCCATTTTAGAGGTGTGGCACACTTCAAGGTACAAGTTAACTTTGATATCCCCTTATTTAAAGGCTAGATAGATGCATATGCTTTGGAGAAATGCTTGAATATATTAGAGGAGTATTACTTTGTTCAAAAAAAAATCGACATTGAAAAGATCGCCTTTGCTCTCCTTAAATCCCTTCCCCATGTCAAAGATTAGTAGCAATAATACTGGGAGAGACATAACAAAGATGATTCTATGACATTCAGGACAGGACCCACTTGGGCAGCCTTTGTTGATGCCCTCAAGGAGGAATTATACCTTATTGGAAACTATGATGACTAGTACAGGAGATGGATAACTCTGCATCGAGAAAGAGACCAGACGATGTTGGAGTACACCAACATCTTCCATACCTTACACTCAAAGTTGGGTATGAGAGACTTCGAGTGGCACATGGTTCTAAAATAACGCAGTGGCCTACATAGGTACATTCAAACATAGATTAATTTCTTGGACATCTCCTCATTGGGAGCCACTTATTGATACACTGTCAAAATCAAGTAGAAATTTAAGCAACAAAACAAGCGACAATGTGGGTTTATCAATATGCAACAATAAAAGCATGGTAAAGATGACCCTAGCTCACAAAACAAGGGACAAAGAAAGGAAGGCCAGTCTTAAGACAACTAGCCCAAGCCACGAGAAAAGAAGGGTAACGAGAAGTCAAAAAAAGATACTACAAAGTAGTGTGAGTTCCACAAAATCCCCTGGCACAACACTAATGATTGTCGCTCGAAATAGTCATTGTTGGTCGAGCTTAAAGAACAAGAGTTGGACACTAACTAAAAAAAAGCATGGTAAAGATGACCCTAATTCACAAAACAAGGTACAAAGCAAGAAAGGTCATCCTCAAGAAAACTAGCCCAAGCCACAGGCAAAGAAGGGTAACAAGAAGTCAAAAAAGGATACTAGAAGGTCGTGTGAGTTCCACAAAATCCCCTGGCACAACACTAATGATTGTCACTCAAAATACTAATTTTTGGTCGAGCTTAAAGAAAAAGAGTTGGACCCTGACTCAAACTCTGATTTGGAACAAGATAAGGGAAAGTGGATCATCAATGCAAAACCTAGTGCTACCATCTCAACTACAATAATCAAAATAGATGAGTCGGAGGAGCTTAAGGAAGGGGAGCACCTCTTCCATTCACAGATGTGGGTGAAGGGGATCCCACTACATTTCAATGTGGATAGTAGGTGCCAAAAGAACATGATCTCATCCAATGTCATCAAGAGATTGAAGTTGTCGAGATCCCACGCCCCCAACCATACGCCATCAATTGGTTGAGCTAGGGATGAGACCTTCGCGTCAACCAGTAGTGTCACTTATTCTACAACTTCGAGCCCTTCAAAGATGAGCTATTGTGTGATGTTGCCCAACTCGAAGTTTTTTATGTTCTTTTAGGACTACCTTATATGTGGAAATGTCACGTTGTTTCTGAGTCGTGACCCCATAGTGTCATTATTACTTTGGGAGGTCATCCCTACAGTACCAAAGGTAGTTTCGACTACTGCAATTTCATTGATCTTGGAAAAACAGTGCAAAAAGGTAATCTCTCAAACTATGAAGTTTTTCCTCTTCTTGGTTTAGCCTGAGGGTGAACGAAAGGTCACTGCGACCACCAGAGCTTCAGTCCAAGGTCTCTCTACATAATAGAAGCAGGTGGACAAGATTGTAGAGGAGTACAAAAATCTCTTCGATTCACCTATAAGGGTGCCTTTGCATTGTCAGGTGAAACATTCCATTTATTTGATACCTAGTACCCCTTACCCAATGGTCTAATTTACAGATGTTCCCTTCTAGAGAATAAGGAAATAACACATCAAATTCATGAGCTCATCCAAAAGGGCCACATTCGACCAAGCTCCTTACCTTGTGGGAGCCTAATTATGTTGGTTCAAATTAAGGATGGGACATGCAGGCTATGTATTGATTATAGAGCCTTGAACAAAATTATTGTCAAGAACCGATACCCGATCCCACGAATTATCGATCTTCTTGATAAACTTAAGGGTGCCAAGTTCTTTAGTAAGATCAATATGAAGTTTGGCTATCACCAGGTTTTTATAGAACCGACTGATGTATGGAAGATAGCCTTCAAATCTAAAGAGGGCCTCTTTGAGTGGTTGGTCATGCCTTTTGGCTTGACTAATGCTCCAGGGACATTCATGAGCATGATGGATGATATCTTACAACCATTCACAAACTCTTTTATGGTCAAATATTTGGATGGAATCCTCATCTTCAGCCGAACTAGAGCACTTGCAACACATTCAACAGGTCCTGAGCACCCTACGAAAACACAAGTTATACTCTAATATGGAGAAATGATCATTCAACATGCAAAGAATCTAATACTTATGATACATCATGGATAAACATGGGGTATATGTGGACAAAATCATGATCCAAGTCATTTGTGATTGGCCATCCCCAACAACTCTAATAGAGCTTTGTAGATTTTTGGGCCTCGCCAAATTCTACTGCAAGTTTGTGTTGGGGCTCTCTCATATCTCTTGGCCCTTAAGTCAAGTGACCAAGGGGGGAGATAAAGCCAAGTTTTCCTAGTCTGAACCACAATGAAAAGCATTCCAGGATTTGAAACATCACTTGTGTTTTGCACCAGTCCTGACATTACCATACCTACAACAACCATTTGAGATTGAGACAGATGCCTCTGACAATGCTATTGGTGTCATCCTCACTCAACAGGGACACTTGATACCCTATCATAGTGAAACATTGTATAATTGTGTTCACAGATATCCCACTTGTGACAAGGAGATGTGCTCCATTGTGTAGGAATGCCAACAATGGAAGAATTAAATTTTGGGTAAGGAAACGGTCATCCACATTGGTCACAAGTCTCTGCAATTCATGCAAACACAAGGAAAGCTATAGAATGACTGCCATAAAAAATGGTCCACATACATGCAACAATTCCGCTTGAACATTAAGTACACGAAGGGAAGTGCCAACTATGTTGCAGACTACCTCAGTTGGTGCTCGATTATGGTACTCACCATAGTTCTTAACTCCTATAGGCATGAGACCTCTGTTGAAAATACTAAGACAACTGAGAGGGGGGGTGAATTAGTTGTTACCATGCTTAAACAATATTATGTTTATTAAAACATTTTTTCAATCTTCTCCAAGTGGCCATCAAGATTATACAAGATATGAATAACATAAATAATAAACATCAATAACACATATGATATACACAAAGACATATTTTCACGAGGAAACCCATAAAGGGAGAAAACCTCTTCTTCTTCGAATGATAGGCAGTCTTTTATGTTTTGTACATCATCTATCTTTGAGAAACAACTCAAAATGAGGCTACCACCTCTGTTTTACAAGCTACAACTTGTTGAGAGCACCAACTCTATGGTTTCTATAGCACCCACTAGAAGGAAGCACCAACTCCCTGAGTGTTCCAACACCAACTGGATGGAAGCACTTACTTCCACTTATACAGGCACCAACTTGCATACAAAAAACTCTGTGTTTTCCCTAGCACCACCCTGCCACCCTATTTTCTAGCCACAACTAGATGAAAGCTACAAATTTCAGTATTCAAGCACCAAATTGAATAGCAGAGGACTACATTCCTCCCTACCTCCCTGATTATAAATAAATGATTGATTAACCAACATTAAATATATATCAATTCTTACCAAATCTTCTTTGTTCTGCAATTCTTCTCTGCTTCACTATTCTTCTATTTTGTTCATACTTGGCTTGACTTGTTGTCTCTTTCTATCTGTTCTTTCTCTGTTCCTATCATGCTCTTTGGTATGTGTACATTCTGCTCTCTTCACCTTTTCTGTTATGTTCAGCTTCTGTTTCTCATATCTGAGTTTGATCTCACACTGTGCATACTGTGATTTTCCTTTCTCCCAGTTCAACTCATTTTTCAGTGAGAACAACCAACCTAACTCAGTCACAACGTGTTGCTTTTATACAAGTGCATCAATTTGTTACACCTCACATCTCCAACAAAAACTACCTAGCAACCAAATCGCCAATCGTCCAAGAACTATGATTCAGTTCTGCTAACTGAATCGTACCTGATCAATAATCGGTGAAATGCAACAGTAACCCTTTGATTAAATTGCCAAGATAATCAACATCGTTGGATTAAACACAGAGAGACTAGATGATTTATCAAATATGTTTCTCGCGAACTTTACCTGCGCGAACTAGCACCGGACGTGTTTCTCCCCACATACCCACTCATTGTGACCATACGCCAAACAAAAGTCGTTTCACAATTTTGTGTTTCGGGTGATCGACTGTGAGTCACCTCGATTTTCCCAACTCGCGAAACTCCAAAGTGGAGCCTAACAACACTATCTCCTTCCCTTCTCTTCCGCTAATGTGACCACTAGCCATGACTAGGGGCCAAGCAAGAGGGGTGAGTCGTGATTTCGCATATCGTGAACTCCTGCTATGAGTTGCCTTGAAACTCGCAGCTCGCGAAACTCTGAAAAGGAACTTACCAGTGTGCTAGATCCTCCCTTCATCCTTTGATGATGTGACCTTGGCTATGACCACAGGCCAAACATTCAAGCACTTCACTTGCCAGATCAATTGTCCATATCCTCAGTGATCTGACCGCTCAGATCATTTTGCAACTTCGCATATCGCGAGTTCCTACAACTCTCATCTTTGACTTCTCTAGCTTGCGAGTTAGTGAAATGCCGATCTCTTGCCATGTGTCCTCTGAATTCAATGACTCAGATCTCATCGCGATTTCACGTTTCACGACTTCAAAGGTTAGAGCACCTCCTTCCTTTGACTCTTCAGTCAGCAAAATGTTGATCTCTTGCCACATGTTCTCTGAATTCAACGACTTAGATCTCATCGTGATTTCGTGTTTTGCGACTTCAAAGGTTAGAGCACCTCCTTCCTTTGACTCTTCAGTCAGTGAAATGCTAATCTCTCACCACATGTCCTGTAGATTCAACGGTTGCTATTCCTTCGCGCTCTGATCCGACGGCTGAGGTATAATCTCCTCCTCTGCGCGCTCCTCCTGTCTGGACTTTGATCTGATGACCATCGGGTATTCAGAATTGGTGATCCAATGACCATTGTCACTCCTCCTCCTAAGCTTATGCTTTCCCTGTTTTCCATCATTGTCCCTTTCCTTATTGTTGCTTTTCTTGATGTAAGCAAACCATCGATGTTGTTGTTCTTTCCATCAATCTTCTAAATGTCATCACTGTTGTTCTTGCCATCAATGAAAAACACATCCTTTTCCTGAAAAATATGCCAACAATCTCCCCCTTTGGCATTGATGGCAACCCTAAAAGGTTGCACCCTGCAATATTATGCTTTGTTCTTCAACTATAGCATCCAGACAATTAACGCATCGAGACAATTAAATTAACCACAACTTCCACAACTTTTCTCCCCCTTTGACATTAATGTCAAAGAACACATGCTCCCCTTGAGGTGTGACAGTATTTTTCGAATATGAAAGAAAGAACCAGGGTAAAAATCACCAAAAATACAACAGATATTCAATAAGTACTCCCCCTGACAAGGTGAACAGATTAGATGAAAGAAGATATGACTAATGAGCCATGAAATTACCATCATTTGACATCTTCTTTTCCTTCTTTTTAACCCTTTACATTTACATATAACCTTGTCTTATCCATTTTAATGCCCATATGCAAGATTTAGGCTCGAGGTGATTTTCCAATTGCATTTCTTAATATTTCTTTGGATTTCTGATTAACATTAGGGGAAGTAGCGTGTTTTGTATTTACTTTTGAAGTGACAACTGATGTGTGAACAAGTTCTTACAGGGTTTTCTTTAAAGGTTCACATATTCTTCAAATCAGGGTCATTGCACATCCATTACCACAGATTCAGAGTCATAAAATGTTGATACAATTGTGGGGTGCTCATGTGTTCAAATTTGCTACATAATCAGACCTGTAGCAGCCTGCTACATAATCAGACTTGTAGCAGCCTGCTACATAAGCAGGCCTGTAGCATCCTGCTACATAATCAGGTCTGTAGCAACGTATAAGATATATCATCTCAAGTATTCAATATCAGATCAATGCTAAAATGAGATCAACGTAACATCTTTAGTGTGTGCCGATGAATACTACACCATGCGAATACTTTGAGTGCATAATTTGGCATACAATATCAGTCCCAACATTTAATGTCAGTTCCAACGCTAAAATGATATCAACATGAAACCTTTAGCGTGTGCCCATGAGTTTTAATGTGACTATCTTCAACGTGGAAATATATCAGCAATATAATTAAAGGATTAAAATCAACATATGTCCACGAGCCTACAAGGTTGCAACATTCAGCATAAAAACAAATTAAAGAAATTATACCTTCAGCAAGGTTCCTGCCGTGAGCATTAAAATATACCTTCAGCATATGTGTATAAGTTACAAGGTTCTAGAACTCAACACGTGACATTTCAAGAATAGGATACAGGCACACTTGCATGTAACAGTTTAACTAATTCATCCAAGGACCCATGGAATCTGGGAGGGAGTTAATATTTTATTGACTGATGTGTAACAACGTGTACTTGGGCGAATTAACGAACAATAGAATTTTATTTTGTTTAAGCTAATTTGCAGCATAATAGGGGTTGGTCGCTCCATATTTGGAGCAACTAGATTCCCCAACATTGTATATATTAGTATGCTAGTGTCCATGAGGAGGACAATAAGATAGTGTGTGGCTGAACTGATGACAGTGTGAGAGTCGAGAGCTCATTTATCAATTTTTTTCCATTCTTATTTCAATACAAGACTGTTGTTCATGTTTGGAGTGTCAATCTAATTTCATACTGGTAATCTAGGAGTTGTGAGCACATGCCTACCAGTGAGGCAGGGCCCACTCACAGGTATGGCAGTGTGCTCTTTAACTTTTTGCATATATATATATATATATATATATATATATATATATATATATATATATATATATATAAATATAAATATATAGTCGTTAAATACTAGTTTAGGTAGATGATAGTTATTTAAATTTCTTTTTAATTTCTGCTGTAGAATGGCCATGGGCTGCATAATGGCCACCTGCAATTGCTGAAGAATGATGAATAGAATGTGTTAGAACTCATACTTTTGCAGATTATTGATTTCCCTCTTGTCCTTTACTTATATTGACATCATCTGCTAAACTTGGGTCTGCATTCTTTAGTTGTAGTAGTGTTTGGATTATCAATAATAAAATTATGATTTGGGGATGATGTAATCTGCTGGTATAGTTCCAACATAATTATTAAATGACAACTTTGTTTTTGAAATTCCAGTAAGTAAATTAGAACATATTAGATAGCTTCCTTTGCTTTGATGGTGTGTGTTGCATAATCACTGTACTTGTGACTCCACGAGGTGAACACGCGAGGGAATAGGGTTATGAGAATTCAAAGATCCTACCTCGAGAGGTACCACCAACTGGGTTGGGGGTTGTAAGCACTGTGACTTCATCTTTTATGCTTTTATTTTGATTTATGCATGGATTAGTTTAGTTAGTCTTTTCCAATAGCTCGGTGAAAGTTTTCTTTCTGTGTATACTGCATTGGGTGCCTCGCAAGTGTAACCTGAACCCCGGGTTGACAAATTAAGTGATGGAGTGTAGAGTGAC
>ML782996.1:126940-141669 GCA_009831015.1 Picea engelmannii
ATTTAAGACCTTCCTAGGAAAATCTCTTCTTGATCATATGGTAAGTTTTTAGGAACCTTGAATGTCCTTGTAGAGGAGAAGTGTGAAATTCCAAAAGGACCTTCTATTTGAGTTGGGAATTCTTACATAAATGTAGGTAATCCTGATACCACAATGAATCATTCTTCCACACAAATTTATGTAATGCACTTGGGTCCTCTTATAGTTGTTGAATGATCTTGCATATCTTATGATCTTGCTTGTTATGCCCAATCAAATTGTGGAATGGAAATATCACAAAGTAATCCCTTTGTGTCTTTGTCTTTCATTGAAAGTGCATCTATCACCACATTTTGTTTTCCTTTTTGAAGACAATTTCAAATTCATAACCTAGCATCTTTGTAACCCTTTTTGTTGGTGTTTTGAAGATAATCTTTGTTCGAAGAAATAATTTAAACAATCAAGATTTGTTTCTACCTTGAAGTGTCTTCCTATTAGGTAAGGACACCATTTGTTAAGTACTACATGTACTATGGCCATAATTTCATTTTCATAAATGGGTTTAAGGAAGTTATTTTCTATAAGATAGTGGCTTTAAAAGGAAAGGGGCCTTTCTTCTTGCATTAAAACTACACCAATTCCATGCCCTAATGCATCACACTCCATAATAAAGGTTTTTTTGAAATCAAGTGTGACTAGGACAAGAGTTGTACATAGAGCCTCCTTAAGTTTTTCAAAATATTTGTTTTTTTCTTGAGCCCAAGAAAATTCCTTTTTTTTTAATAAAATTGTTAGAGGTGTTGTTATTTGACCATAATTCTTAACAAACGTGTGGTAATAACTTGTAAATCCTAAGAATCCTCTAAGATTATTCAAGGCTTTGGTAATTGGCCATTCCATCATAACTTGATTTTTTCAAGGTCCACTTTGACGCTTTTATTATATACAATATAACCCAAATATTCCACTTCTTGAACTCCAAGGGAATAATTGGAAGGTTTTGCATATAATTGTTACTCTTCCAATTGTTTTAAGACCATGTCAACATCTTGTACATACTCTTCCAAAGATTTGATATAGATTTATATATTGTCAAAAAAAACTAACACAAATTTTCTCAGTAAGGGTTCGGAAATATAATTCATTAAGATTTGAAATGTGGAAGGTTCATTAGTAAGGCCAAGCAACATCATCAGAAACTCATAATGAACTTCATGTGTTCTAAAGGCTATTTTGGGGATGTATTATTGCCTCATTTTGATTTCATGATATCGAGGATGGAGATCCAACTCGGTAAAGAAAATTGCTCCTTGTGTTTCATCTAATAATTCATCAATGATAGGAATATGAAACTTATCTTTAATGGTTATTTTGTTGAGATCTCCATAATATGGACACATAAGCCATGATCCTTTCTTTTTGTAAACCATCACTACTAGTGAAAATAAATCACTTTGGCTAGGTTGAATGATGCCAACTTCTAACATTTCTTGAGCCATATGCTCAATCTCACTCTTTTGTGCATATGGGTACCTGTAAGGCTTGATGTTAGGCAGTAAAATTCCCAATTGCAAGTGAATAACATGGTCATGATCTGAGTAGGTGGAAGACCTTTAGGCATCTCTTCAAATACCTTGGAATTATTGTCAATAATTTTTTGGAGATCCACAATAATAGAGGGTCTATATGCTTGAACATCTATTGAGCACAATTGTGCAATTACACCATGGTATCCCTTTTTTGGCATTTTTATCATGATGTTAGAACTTATCACTTTAGAGTGTTTCCCTTGTATACCTATGAGTTAAATTCCTTGCCTTTTGAGGGAAATATCATGAAAAAATCTTAAATTTTTCCCAATGGTTGTAACAATTGGACCCCTAATACAACATCAACACCACTCATCTGGATTCCAATCATTGGATTGTCCAATAAATAATCCCCCATGATGAGGTTAATACCATTACACTTCCTTGAACAATTTATGGTACCTCCATATGCAATCATTACTTGAAACTTTGGTGCTAGATTATAAAGTAATTGAGAAGTATGGTTAATTTGAAATTAATGAAGTTATAGGTACTACTAGAATCAATGAACATTGTTACCTTTTTCTTTTCGATATATCCTTCTATATTGAGAGTTTCAGGAGTGCCAATGCTATATCATGAAGGACGATATATGGTTGGTGTGGTCTCTTCTAGTTCTATATATGATGATAGTTCTAGTTCTTGATATTCTTTCTCTTCATAATGTATGTAGAATAATTTCCTCTCGCCATAATTATGCCCCTTATTGTACTTGTTGTCATAATTGAAACATAGTCCCTTTGCTATTCTTTAATCCATTTGTTGAGGTGTAAACCGTGTAGGTTGTGTGAGGTTAGGAGAGGGAACATGGTACTCTCAATAGTTGTTAGTGTCCACCCTTCTAGTAGTCATATTTTTACTTTCAACTTTCTCTGCCATAGTAAAAGCATGCTCCAAGAATTTATGTTCCAAGAGATGCACCTCATGTTGAATGCTCTTCTTTAAAGTGCCTGTAAAGAGATCTAACAAATTATCCTCTTGAATGTTGTTTACTTTGATACTTAGCTTTTGAAATTGTTCAAAGTGCTCTATAATTGGGCCTATTTTCTATAGATTTATCAATTGAATAAAGATTGTGCTATCTTAATATCCATATAATGTGCTATCAATTCATCCATTAAAGTGGACCAAAATACAATATAATCCTTTTTTCATTCACAAAGCCATTAGTACAAGAAAAATTGATCAAGTTCTAAATACAAAGATGCAAGAGTTATCTTTTTGTAAAGTTGGAACTTGGTGTAGGTCAAAGAATTGATCCATCTATAATATACATGTTATAGGATCTTTACTGTCAAAATCCCTTGCATCAATCTTGGGAAGTAAGTAGTTCCTTGGTCCCAAGTTGAACCCTCAATGATGCAAATATTGGATTGATGAATGATCATGATTTTGGGACTCATGTTAAAATATTCCCCATATGTGATTGGGGTTCAACAATTTTATTCTCTCTATTTTCATGTTTTCCTTGGGTCACAATATCACTTTTAGAGAACCTCTCATCTAAGGTATGTAAGAGCATGGCTTCCATGGAATTTTGTAATCATTCCATCTTTTGATCCATTTTAGCTTCAATTTCCCTTTTAAGGATTTCTTGGGAATGTGCCAAATCAACCTTTTTCAACATATTATCACCCATGTCAATAAATTGGTTTCTCAATTGGGATACCCGGTGCCCTAAGTCTTCACTTTCTTTAGGAATCATGTATGAGTTCTATAGAGGTTTAGTAGGGGTATAATTTTTTTAAGAGCCCTTTTCCATGTGGAAAAATAACAATACTCCTCTTTTTTCTCTTTATCACAATTTTTTAATCACCAAAAGTAGATCTTCCATTCAAAAGTTATGCTAATTTCAAGTTAACATACCTTTAAAAACCCTGGTTTGTAGAATTTCTTGTCAAATTTGGCCCCCTCTAAATCTAAAATTTTGGTTTATAGTATCTCGATATGTCTTTTTTTCAATGCCATATGATTGACCAAATTCCAATGTGCCAAGATAACGTTATGGTAGTTTTCCCAAAACTTGTTGTTTTTGTCCCTTTTAGGAGAGTGAACTTGTATGACCTACCATGTGTCTAACTTTTTCATATATACTTTTGAAATTTGGACCTAAAATACTATGATTTTCCTTCTTTCCAATGGAACTAGTGGCACCCAATTTGGACCTTTCTAGCTTCAGATATGACTAGTTTACTAAGAAATCTTGTTTGATACTAGTTTAAGGACTAGTTAAACACCTTAATTTCCACTGCCTATATTTTCAAAAGTATAGTGAAATAGAACCTAAAATTTTACCATAGGTAGTTTTCTATGTCTCCTCACACTCCCAAAAATTTCTCTATCTAAAACTTCCTAGAAAAAATGTTATATCGAAAATACCAAGATGACTTGTTTGAAGGAGCCAAACCAAAGCATTGTATGATTTGAAATCGAATTTTATGCACCAAACACCCAAATAGATTAAAAATAGAAAGAGAAGTAAACCCATGCCTTGAGAATGAGATAGAAGAATGAATGAGTAGCCTCTTCGAGGGGGAAACCCCCTTTTTCAATATAATGAATGCACAATATGACATGATATCTACAACTAGGTCTCCTTGGTATATATAGGAGAGAAATGGTACAGTTACAATTAAAGGGTCTAGCCAACTGTTAAATGGCCTAGTTGACCAATAAGGATAATGATAATACAAAATATAAATGTAATAACTCATTATCTAGGTCTTAATATTAGATCCCAAATCCAACATCACATATTTGACATAATATCCCACCATTTTGGCTATGAGTCTGATTTTGTACCCATTATAATTATCTTCTTCTTCCTCACCCTTTTTTAATACCACTCTAGAAATGGGACATTGATCTCTTGTTCAAACTTTTCTCCTTCCATGGTCAAAGTAATGGATTGTTAGAACTTAGTTGACAAATGTTCACCCTCTAATACTTTAATGAATGTTTTGAGGAAGTCATTCCATGACTCATTTTCTTACTAGGTCATGACTACGCTTTTGTGGTGACCTTCTTCTTTCAAATATGTCTATCTAGTACCACTACTATGTTAAGAGTCTTCTCACTAATACTATTTACAACTTCTTGTAGGATGTCTATGTCTTCTCTATAAGTTTGTTTTTTCTTTGTTGCATTGAAGCATATGTTATTTGATGCTTCTTTATGGATATAAAATGGCAGGTTTGAACCTTGGTTATAATTGATGGGAGGACTTCCTCTGGTTACTATATGAATCTTCAATACTTTGATGTTTCTCGACTTTGAGATAACGAATTAAACATTCCTTCACCTCATTCTGGCCTCCCACTTTTCCATGAGATCAAGGTATTCCTCTATGGTGTTCCCTATGGTTCGCTAGTATCCACATCTTGGTCTTCTTGTAAAATGATAGTTTCTTAAGATATGACCTATCTCATCATAGTTATAACATCTAATTGGTTTGGTTCTACCTTTTCCACAACCACATCCTCCTTTTGATAATCATTGGTCCTCTCCTCAACTCTGAATGATTTCTTTCAAGCCTCTCTACTAGGGCTTGTAAGGCCCCACAATTTTCTGTATGATTATTTTATTGGCAAAATTTAGAGAGCAATTTTATTGGGGCTAGAGTGTGTTTATTTAGAATAGGGCACAACTATGGGGAGTGACCATATGTTCTAGAGATTTCATATTATTCATTTGATAAACTTTTAGGGAAGGGGCCTGGTAGCTGGTTGGGTCCAAATCCCCCCACCAATGAAGGACACTCATTATCCAAGTGTCCCTTTATCTTACATATAATACACCATACTTTTTTGCGACCTATTTTATCCCTAGTCACTTCTTGTATCTATTCTGTGAGGGTTGATAGTTGGTCATGGACTTATGGCATATTTGGTTTTCATTATAATATGGGATGACTATAACATGACTAAGATAAATACAAGGATATCTCATCATTGATTCAATTCTCATTGCATGTTCTCGAGCATCTCTATGCGAAACCCATCTTTTTTGTATCAACAAGATCCTTGTTAGAGGTAGGATTCCTCTAATGAAGTAGTATTTGTGCCAAGTGTAATGAATCTTGTAGGTTAGCTTGATAAAAAACTATCCAAACCTCTGATCATTCTCCCATGCACTCTTTTCTATAATTTACTCAATAGCCTTCACCTCTATGCAACTCTACTACTATGTTTTCAGTTTCTATAATTCTATTATGAATGATTCCTTGAATGCAATCATTATATTGGTAATGCCTTATAGGGTGCTTTGCACATAATTCATATACCATTAAAGATACCGACCTTGAAATGTCATATAAAACTCAACTAACTTTGTTTTGGTAGTTATAATATTTTTAACACTCCATATTTATTCACATAGAAAGCAATGTTGATTGGCATCTCCATCTCATTTTCTTGATATTCTTGGTAGTTACAGTGTGTAACCTAGTTGTGATCCCACCACAAAAATAATCTTTGTCATGGGTAAATAACGAGTCTCTAATTACTTTATTAAATAAACTAAACATATTGTTGTTAGAAAAATCCTCACCACAACTTGGTGGGCATCTACTACTACTTTCTATATTTTCTCCTTATGTATACCAACATTTTGATTAACAAGATTTGGCATTACCTCGTTATGATCATAATGTGAAAGGGGTGGTGTAGGTGTTGTGTTGGGTCTACTGCCTTCTAGGGTCACCATGACAAAAAAACCTTAATATTTTGGCAATCACATCATCAAGTTATCTTTCTATTTCAAGATTCTCATTAATTAGTTCATCAAATATATCATCATGTGTGGCCTTGTGCTATAATTTTTGGACCCATCCATCTATATTCTTGTGCCTACCTTTAGGGATCCTTCAACTCATCCCTTGGATCTTGTGGATACCCCCCAACTCTTCCTTTTTTAGGGGGGTCTTCATCTATCAACCACTATCTTTCTTCTAACCAATGATCAAATTTTTCTCCTTTTTTTTATTATATATTTTTTAGTTTTCATAGTCATGACTCAATGATATCTAGATTAATCATTTTTCTTTGCAATGCTTTTCTTCATTCTTGAATCAATCTCATTTTCTTCAACCACTAATTATTTATTATCATAGCATGCATAAAGGATTTTTTTTCTCTTTCTCTTTCTTATACTTCCTCCATGGTTTCTTGTTCCACCATTTAAGCTTTTAGATTCATTAGCACCAACCTATCACCCCCTTAAGTTAGAAGCTTATGCTTCCATCTCTTTTGGTGTAAAAGGGAACATCTATTCTTCCACCAAAAACATCTTTACCACAGTAGGAAATTCTTTCACTATCTCCCCCCTTAATCCTCTCATACTATTCCCTTTAGCTCATGGATATGATTGACACTGCTCTACTACAAACTCCACACATATGCTTGTAGGGTACTCTTCACATAGAAGTTTATAGTTCTTGCCACATAGTCATCACAACTCTTTACCACAATATGATTTTGAGCATTATGAGGTTTTCCTTAAGTTTCAGTATCCATTCGAATAGGCTCATAAGAAATTCATCCCAAAACATCTTGTGGATATTACTAAACAAATTCTAGTCCTTGAAAATTGTGGTGTCCAACCAAAAACCAAAACGTCTAGTCTAACAAAGAAAACTTTCTCCTCATCAAGTGAGTTATGAATATATTCCTTTGTGATTTTCTCCATCATATCACAATTTTCATTATCCGTCTCAGGAATGGAACAATTTGTTGGCTCGAAATAACAGACAAAGGTCTGTAAGGTTTTCCAAGGGGTTGTAATCTAGCATCAATATATCAATCCTAGAAGACGAGGAAGGTTTCACCCTGTTATCACAAAATAAACACCATTGTGCAAAACCTTTCACTAGGGGAAAGACAGGTGCAACATTGAAAGTGTTTCCACTGTCACCTTAGCAAATCACTTCCCTCATTTTAGTGAAGGATGGATCCAACACAAGGGAGGATTCCCTAGAAACCTCAAGGAATCCCATAGCAAGAAAGGATGAACTCTACAACCTCTTATATTGGTTACTCAAACACATCACCACAATATTTAAGGTATTCAAGGTGAGACAAGGTGGCTTGATAAAGCAATTTCCAGATTTGTATATGTGAAGTATCTTGGACAATTAATGATGTTTAGTAAGTCAAAAAAATTCAAAAGGATACCCCAAACACTGCAAAACAAGAGAAAATATATGGCTATCATAAAACTTGTATCTAAGATGATTAACCTTAGAAATATATTAAATTACAACAATAGAAATTAAACATACCTTAACACAAGTTAAGAATTGATGAAACTAGGGTTGGAATAATTCAAGTTAAACTAGGGTTCAATAACAATTACTTGTTGAAAATGAAAATGACATATAATAGCTCTAAGAATGTAAGATGTCAAGCCCTAAGGGGCTGGAAATTATAGCAGGAATGAAATGAATGATAAAAAGATGCACTTTGAGGTGAAATATCCCAATAAACCCTAGATGCCAAGCTCTTTTCTGGCTGAAAATTGAATGAAGATTGCAACAAACCCCGGAACAACTAGAGAGAAGGTGAATTTAGGGTTTGATGCTCACTACAATGGAGAAAGACTAGTGTCGTTTTTTTTCTCTTTGGCATATGGGGTCAAAGAATGCTCTTTATTGGAGACAAAAGGTGAAAGAAAGACTTAAGAATAAAACCCTAGGGTAATCCACTACAAACCCTAGGTATTTACCCTTTAGAATGGAGAATTAAGGTAGTCCACCACAAACCTTAAGAAGCCATCCTATGTCTTCTAGGAACCTTTAAAGATGAGATCAATATGGATCTTAGGTAAAGCCCTAGGATAGTCCACTACAAACCTAGGATGTTATCCTACAAAAACACAACTAGGGTAGTCCACTATAAACCCTAGCAATATTCTCATGTCCTTTAACAAGCTTCAAGAAAATGATTAACAAGGGAAGGTAGTCCGCTACAAACCTTCCTAGGGTTTAAAGTCAAGGTTTATTCAAGAGAAATACAAGGTAACATGCACTATCACCACTTTGATAAACAAATTTATTCTTAATAGATCCAATATATAAACCAACAAAGACTTAGTAAGATAATTTACTAGATAAATCAATGATCACCATGAAATCATCCATCAAAAACTTGAAAGCATCCAAAATATCATCTCCAAGAAAAGGTGCATAAGTCATTCATATTGAAAGAGAAGAGTAGTAGTAATTCTCCACAAGTTGTGTTATGATTTAGAATGAGGTAGCACTCCCTCTCTATATATGAGGAAACTAAGTGCTCTACCTCTCTAAGCAACCCCTAAAACATTAAAATCCATGATACAAGGTGGATAGGTCTTAAGCCAACCCCCAAAAATGCCTCTAATATAAAAATGCAATGCTAAAACATGACAACGTCCTCCTAAAATGCCACACACATGTGTGTGTAGAGGGATAAAATAAGGTGATTTCATCCCCATGGGGTACAAAGGCTCCAAAAGTCATGTCTCTCCCCAAAAGGTGCAAAGTATTGTCAAAAGTCATGGTCGAATCAAGCATGTGTAACCATCAAGTGTGAAGTCATCCTCAAATGTGCAACGTCCAAGATGGAAATCGTGACATTATGAGGGATAAGGGCTCCATAATCTCTCCAAATAGGTGTACCATCATCATCAATCCAAGATCTAATGTCCTCAAGGGGTACATGACATCATCAAGGGCTCAAGGTGACATGTCTAGCTCCAATGTAACGTCATAGCTCACATGTGCAATGTTTGAGGTCCAAGAGGTCATGGAAGCTATCAAAGAGCATGTTAAGTCACCACATGACCCAACACTCATCATAAGGGGTGAAATGTCCTCCATATAGTGTGGGTTAAGTATCATGAAATTCCTCCAAAGTACCATCTCAAGGGGTATACCATCATCAAGCAAGGGCTCAAAGAATTAAGTGATATGAACCATCATGGTTACAAGAGTCATTATAATCATAAAAAGTAAGTCATAATTTAATGCAAAATCCATGTAAGTGATTAACATTAGGCATCTTCTTTAAAATTCACACTGGCTTATGACTTTATGCAATTTTCCAAATTTAGGTATGGGAGGACCATCATAAAACCCTATTAGTTGTGCTAGTACCAAAGTAGAGGAGTAGTTCCTGGGAAAACCATCAAATTGTAAGTGTGGATGAGTGGTATGACATGGGGTTTGCTTCATGGTCATGGTATCATTGGCATGCAAGGCCACGTGTGATGCATCTCCATGAGTGCCTTTGTAGAGAGAGTTCTTGGTGCATTGAATTACCCTTTCCTCGACACTATTTATTTCCACCCCTACCTTTCCTTTTGATATTCATTAATTTCTTTGCAAGCCCCTTTTTAGATTTATGCATTTATTACATTGGGATTCAATTAATTCATTTCTTTAGATATGCATTAAGTGCATCAGGACTTGGGGTGATGGCCTCATAGGGAGGGGGTAGAGCTCAAGCTATCTTGGATTTTGATTTATCATTCACATCCCTTTACTTTTTTGAATTTTGAATTTATAACATGATCTTTGCATTTTTTTTTACCAATTGCATCAACCTTGGGCATTCAAGCCCCTTATTCTTATATGAGAATGAAGTATGGACCTTTTGGGATACATGTAACAACCATTTCCAAAAGATAGGACAATGGGAAGAATATAGATGGAAAGTGTTAAGTATGGAGAAGGTATGGGTATGTTACCCCTATCAAGGCCTCCTAGTAGTACCCCTTTTCCCCAAGAGTGGAAAATCTTGACTAGAGCACATACAATAGCCATGAAGGTGAAACAAGGAAAAAATCATAACTTCCAAGCATCATGATTCATTATCTGAATTCAACAAATGATCCTTACCTAAATTCACAATGCATTTAAGGTCTATCCTAAGTGGTGGTGGAATGGAGTATTATCCTCCATGTCAGGTTATATTCGTGTTCTTTAAAGCCCTGAGGGTTATCTTAATTGGTCTAAAGCCAAACACATGATCTTTCTTAATTATTGTTGGTCACAGGTTTGACTCTCTTGATCCCATTGGGGTTAGGCCCCATAATTAGGGTTGATGGTTTACCCCATTTACAATCCATGGAGCATGGGGAAGTACTCAGAGAGTTTTCTACGAGGGTTTCCTTGGAAAAAAAAAAACTTTGTATGAAACAATGGCTAATGTACCTCATGTGTGTTGAACCACCACCATCAGATGAGGCTATTTATTAAGTGAATGAGCTGAGAAATAATGAGGAAGAGGCATCTGAGGGGATGCTATCTATGGAGAATATTGGTCATCATCTTTGGGACCACTGTCTGCAATGTGTATCACAAGGAATGATCTCCTCTAGTTACCCCTAGGTGAGAGGGAGTAACACACCCGATGTGCATTACCAAGACTATAGATTAATGGAAGAAAGTTATATATGATGGTTGGAACCATTCCTACCTTCATAACCTATTAAAAAATCTAACCTTCCCTTCAATTACCCTTTATAATCATATTACACCATTCATACGATTAAATATAAACACAACTATCCATTACAATAAACTAATTGAAATAACTATGGATGAATACAATGCAATGAATTAAACATCATCAACACATACAATTCCACCTATACTTGCGCTACATCCATCATATGGACATCACACCAGTTGATGGGAATGGAGCACTAGCCCGGATCAGAAAGACTCACACGGTCGTCCAGAAGGAGGAGAGCAAGGACATGACAAAATATGGAAAGAAGCATATCATAATCCTGGACTAGCGCTAGGTTAGCCAGTGATCAATTCATGTTATTGGGTCAGTCACAATTTCTGTGCTGTGTTTTTTATGTTTCTGTTTTGATGAGCTTGTCAAAAACTGGATATGGTGGGCCTGGACCGGTTTCCCAAGGTGGCGGTCCAGCCATACCCCTCTGCTATCTCAGAGAACGCAACTCAAGAACCCCTGGTCTAGTTTCCTTTTTGGCAGACCAGGGAGTCCCCCTTTTTGTATCATAACTTTTTTTAGTAACACATGTACTCACACTCACAAAAAAATAAATATACAATCAATGAAATACACCATTTTTGGAATGGGGGTACCATTCCATTCATATTCACCATAAACAATAACATCAAGATATATTTATTTCTCATAGGAATCACAATTTTTTACACAATATATACTTTGCATTATCCATTTCCCCTCTTGCTCTCTCTCTCTCTCTATCACTTTTATAGGATGAAGCCTTTTCATATTATACTTATGTTCTTAGACACTAGGTTCTACTATGCAATTCTATTATTGTTATTTCAACATAGGAAATCTATTAGTCAAATGTTTCTTTGGTCTTTAGTGTATCGTGGTCTTCTCCAAGTTTACTCCTCAAAATTGGGGATCTTCTCTAAATTGTCCAACTCCTGCCTCTTGTGATCTTTGACTTGTTTTACTTTGTCAATTGTTCTAGATTTAGGTGGAGTAATGCATATATTTCTATCCATGGGGTTAGTGCCACCATGTCTCTACCTAAAATAAAGGGGCCAATAGGGATGCACACTTGATTGGTGTGAGAGCAATGGATTTATAAAACAATGGAAACATGTTCCTCTTAATCCAAAGGGGCGACATCCAATTCCAACATTGCAAGAGATGTAGGTTGAATAGGTCATGGTTTAATACATCATGATAATTTTTTTTATGTTGTTGGGGAAGGTATGTGAGGTTGAATTGGGCCATGTTATACTAATATGTATTTTTGATATGTAACAAACATAAAACCCTAACTTATTACTTTCAAATCGTCTTTGAATCTTAGATTTTCTACCTTTTGTAGCTTTATATCTTTAGGATATCTTATGATTTTCTCTATCACATGTCCTCAAAGTATCGAACAAAATTTTGCATTACTATTTGTCTTGCCTTGGTTGGGTCAATGATTCACTAAGATCCTTTCCTCGACGCACATTGACAACCAAAAAAATGGTCTTTGGACTACAAAATACAAAACCATTTGTGTTCTTATATGGCCTCCAAAACATAATGTTCAAAATTTCAAACAAAAAAATGTATAATTATTAATATTTTAAATTGTGCCTATATGCGATGTACTCATTGTCATTGCACCATGAGGCAAATAAGGGATTGTTCCTACTATTTGATGTGAAGCATGAAAATAAAAAATAGGTTGGTGAGACCATATTAAGATGGATATTACACATACCAGATTGGTGATATGGTTGTAATGGGTCACATTTTTAAAATGAAAAAACAAAATGATCATATTATCTATATAGATTTCCTACCCGAATATATACCTTTCTATTAGAATCATTTGATGTTAGTGACTTGCATACAACTAATGAAAATCAAAGTGAAGAAAGGTGAACCAAGGAGAAGGAAGATAGTGATAGTTGATCATGAATATTATCGAGACTAGCATTCCTATAGCCCATTGGACATATGAGTAAACTAAAAGACTATGCAAACTTTCATCTCTCAAAGTAACATTTAGGGAATCTAAAAGAAAAAAACTATGCACACTTTTCATCATATTTTCAACATTGATCTTTTTGTATTATTGAGACTCGAACATAGTCTTCAACGTTCCTTATATTTTATTCCTTCAAGTAAGTTATAGGTCCTAGTTTGAATTAATTTTGGTTATCTTAAAATACCTTTGAAATATTAGATATGATTCATATTTGATCATAGTCACCTTAGTTGTCAATACAAATCTATCCCTTTCCTCAATAGTTCTATTGGAATTTCGACTATTAGTGATGTAGATCCAACCAAAGATAAATGGTGTTTGAATAATTTGTGTCTTATTTTACTATATTCTCTAATGGTGTGGACTATAATGTCTACACAGTTCTATCAAAACAAATCTATCTCATACAACATAGGTAATAAATAAGGTGGTAACCTCTAAGCATATTTTGCTTCTTATAAAAATAGTCACCCTTTCCCTCCCATAACTATTTGAACAATGAAGTAAACTTATTTGAGAATGCTCCAATGAGAACTATAAAACTCCAAACACAAACTAATCTTAGACCTTATTCTTGTGGTAGTTATCAACCTTCACATCACTGGTATTTGAGATAATGACTTCACAGTAAAAAAATAGTAGAATTTTGACTAGAGTAGGTTCTTTATAAGTGTTCATGGGTAACCTTAAGATGATGGTGTTCAAGACCTTAGGTTTAGATATTGCAAAGTTTCCCTACCAATACCTCTTAGAAATTACCATGCTTAGTTGTTCGTGTTGCTTCTTCATGGATCCTTGGACAAATGGGAGATCAAGAGAATTTGTGAGACTTCTTTAGGGGACACACTTTCAAATTCATTTGGGATTTTTGATCACTCAAATGATAATACTTTCAAGGCTTAAACACATGGTTTAAGGGGATTTATCCACCTAATAATTTGTGATAGGTGTCAAATGAACTCAATATTCTACCAAGGAAGATGCCATACTTAGAAACTTATCGAATCCTCTCTTGAGAATCAAAATGGACAAAACATTTGGAGTTTTTAAGAGTAATTTGAGGAATTTAATATTAGCCTTCCCCAATATCATCTCCCAAAATCCATTGGTTCCCAATCCACATAGCCACAAATTCAACAACTTCACTCTATAATATGTGAAAGTTAAACATAATATGAAAACCTAAAGACTAAGTATTAGAACATTATAGGTCAAGGTTGATTATGAATCATAATAGATGTTATTTGTATATAATACAAAAATATAAGGATATATAAATAATTTAAATACTATCAATTGGGTGTAGTTTGAGTAGTTTTAACCTCCCCATCTTGGTTCAAATCCCATTTTGTGATATGTTTAATCTTAGTGAGCCAATTGTTAATGAGCTATATATGATATATTTATGAGTTGTTGAATTGACCTTATGCTTTTAAGAATCTAAGGTCTACCCTAGGTACTGTTGTTCCAGAGTCTGTACTTAAGGCTAGGAAGTATAGAGTCTAGGCATCCAGAAAAGGGTAAAAGATAAGGGAAGGAGCAAACAACTTCAGGGAAGAAAGCTACGGTTGGAAGATAAACTATAGTTGATTTCTAAGTTGTCCGTGTCTAACTTCCGCTTGTTCTTGAGTGGTTATGTCTCGTTCGATAGCGGCCCATGAACGTTCGAGCTCTGTC
>ML782996.1:142194-154481 GCA_009831015.1 Picea engelmannii
AGAAGTCTGCCCCTTCGCCTGCTCAATGCAATTGACACACCTTTCAACCAACTGGGCTATCAACCTAGAAGGCTCTACCTGGTTGCTTGCCTCAAAGGTGTAACAACTCTTCGCCAACTGTGGCAATCTTTTCCCCACTTGTTGGTCTTCCGTGATGATAGACCATAATTGTAAACTTGGCTATACTAGCCATTTTCCCACTTGGACCATATCAACCTAGCTTATCTGGGATATCATCTTGCTCCTTTTCCACATTTTCTTTGATGTCCAGCAGGTGTTTAACTATATTGATTTTGCCCAGTGTCCCAACACTGCCTTCCTTATGAAGGTCTAACAAAATTTTATTTATCAAGGTGAACGTTTCTTCACAAGAGTTCCTCACCTCTTGACCTCTACCCCTACTTTCAGATATATTCTGCTCCCAAACCTTCAGTAAGATATTCCCTCTGGTTTGTTCTGCGATGGATAATTTGGAGCTGCTGACCATCTCTACCTTCGTCGTGGCTATAACAACATCCTGGAAAGCGACCTGAGCCACCCCAACTTCTCTTTCTCTCAAATAAATATTTTCTAACACTTGATCTATCGTCTGAAAGTGGTTCTGAATGGTTCCCACTTTTACAAGCAAGTCTTATTGAGATGTTAATACCTTCTGTCAGATTTCGGTAGCTTGGGATCTAAATATTTTTATGTCTAAAACCTAATTCTCGGCAACATCCAACTTCGACTGTAATTGTATTATTTGCTGGTCCTGCTGGCCAATTTGCGTTTGGCTTATTTTCCCTACCTGGCGCACCTGCTCAAGGTCAGATCTAAGTTTCTCGATCTCCCGCAAATCAACTATTTTGGCTTGCTCGAGGCTTTTGCTCACCTCATCCCTGGCGTTTGCTTCCGTTGTAGCCACCCTAGCTTCAAACTTACCGATTAAGAGCTTCTTTTGTTTCAATTGTGCCTTCAAGGTTCCGACGGAGTACTGGTTAGCTGTAGCATAAGCCCCCAATGTTCCTGCTATCTCGTCGGTGAATTCTTCCTCCCCTACGGCCTTTCCATCTGTCACGATTTTAAATTTTTTAGCCACTACACCCTCTCTTTGATATAATTCTTGCCTCACCATGACCTTCCTTTTTTTATCAAAGAAAAATTCGTTAGAAGGTAGCTCCTCTACAGAAATGGGTGTCAGTTCTTCATTGAAAATCCATCCCTCATTGGGATTCCCCTTTGTGAACTGTAAGGGTGTGATAACAACAATCAGACTGTCGATTTCCTTGGATGATTTTTTAGGGGTAGTGTCGGTGACCGAATCTTTTGATGTGATTGGTGAGGTGTCGCCTGCCTTTTGCAAGGGTATCTTAGCTTGACTTAGTACCCGCTTTCCTGGCGCAACTGCCTCTGGGTTTTTCTCTCCTCGATCGAGGATTTAGGCTCTCTGATTCTGAGGTATCCTTTTTTTTCTATCCCTTCCTGATTTTTCTCCTTGCCAGGACTTGAGTTTTTTGAGCCTTTATCTTTTGTCTACTGTACGTCTGGAAGCTTTGGGGTTTTTCCCTGTAAAATTAGGGGGAGACAACTCTTTCGATGCTCCTTGAATTTGAGGAAATCGACCATATCTCTGGGTGGTAAGGCCTGAATCCGTCTCAAGACTTCAGAGTAGGACCACACATCTCAAAATATTTCATCATGGGGTGAATCCTCGTGTTCGTATCTCTTCAGGCCACAATTTGCTAAGTGATTACTCACAACCTTATTTGGGTCGTGCTTTTTGAACTCAATGTTCACCAACTTCATTTCCTCCAAGGTCGTGGCCTCGGCTTTAGCATGGCCAAAATCTAATAAAGAGTATGACCCAATGTGAATGGGGAAGGGTGGCCATACCTTCTTCGATAATCCTTTGAGCTCCTTGATTATTCCATCAAGCACAACTTGCCTGGTGATCTTGCGACATATTAGCTTGTTTGGAAAAAATAACGACAAAACATGGGGGGGAACGGAGGTGCAAAAAACCCTGATATATGAATACTCTGCTTCTATATACCAATCTGCTACATTACTTAGGTTGGTCATGATGTTATTTGAAATCCGGGGAGGCGGATGGCCGAAGATAGCAACATGCATCGGTACCATTACCCAGTTAAAAATCTTGTAGATGAAATCTTTGGCCTTATCCTCCCAAAGCTTCGAGTGGTAGACATGGATAGGCTCAACATCAGACGGAGTCCAACTCCAGCTCATCAATGGGAAAGTTGTCATGAAGAAAATAGCATCCATGATGTAGGAAAACATAAAGAATGAAGATGTTCTCCTACTAGATTTCTGCGCTCGATATTCAGTAATTCGACTGGTGAGACTGTTCGACATCAGTTTGGCCCAGTCGAAAGAAAAACCTTCAACGACTGTATAAATGAGCGACACCCATGGGAGGAAAAAGTGAGTTGTGTCCTCCTTCCCATACAGTCTACAGGCCATCATCACTACATACTTGAACCGTGGCTCTAAAGAGGAGATTGAATAAATTCCATTAGTATCAGCCCCGAATTTTGCGGGGTGTGAAACCCAGTCTTTGATTAGATCGGATAAATTTTTCCCGAACTACTCGCATTCCTTCTATTTGAACTCCTCTAGGAATTCAGTATTGTAAATACGATTTGGAGTGGGTGACAATTTATACATTTCCTGTAGGTGCTCTGGTCTGAAAGACCCGACTGCTTCCTTTTGTTCGTTGAAAATCATTTTGGTCAGGAGGTCTACATGGTCCAGTGCCCATCTGACCATATCATAATAGGGGTGAAGCCGTGACCTTGCTGCTATTTTGTGCATCTCCTCTTGAGCAATGATTTTGTATTTGGTGGACATGTCATCGTTCTCCTCATCGCAGGAATCATCCGAGCAATTTATCACCTTGGGCTACAGAACATTGGAAATATGCTTCCATGTTTTAATAGTATTGATACTTCGAGGAGAAGTATCAGAAACAATATCTGAACCTTGGCTTGAGCTCTCGGCGACTGCCTTGGGAATTTTTCGTGGATCCATGGTGTATGACCTTGCAATTAGATCCCCTGTCACAAAAGATTGAAAACACATACATAAGTTATCCTGGTGAAATAGCTCTACGCACAATAGAAAGGAAAGCTGAGATAATGAAAGAAAACCCTTTTCTTAAACACTTAAGTTCATGCTAGTCCTTGTCTATGGAACGGTTAAATGGTTTAATGGAAAGATTTTAGCAAATAAGTGGGATCTTACTGTCAATCACTTCAATGAAATTCAAATAAATGCCATAAATATTTGACGACTCATAACTTGGGAAAAGAGCAGAAACGTTAAAATCTTCATCTGTAGATCGTACGGTTAAAAGCTACTCAAGGCATTAATTAATCCAGCTTAGCTCCTTTAATTTCGTGCTTTTAGTCCTTTATCCCCCTTTCGACGCTCGTTGTATCAGACGATTTCGCTTCTAGCCTTTGAGACCCAAAAGCCCGAAGTCGTGATGGTGCAAAATTATTTATAATTTGTGATTTAACTTAAGCTTTTAATTAACCCATCTTAATTAATGAATATCGCGACTTCGGGGATTGGAGTTACAAAGGTGTTTCATTTTAAAGCAAGAATCGCTGAGTCGCGAAATCATGATAGAGACTAACTATGGTTTAAAAAGATTACTCTTGATATTTACCTTAGTGACTTGAAAAGACTTCGCAACTTCGCATCTCGGAGGTTCGAAAAGTGTTCGATGAGTAACTCCCGAAACGCGAGAGCATGAGGTGATGACATCAAACGATCTTTACTTAGAGGCTTGATAATGGTGGTTAGAACTAAACCTTCTCGCTACTTCGCGCGTTGGGATACTGGGGCTTGGTAGATACATCATAAAAAATGCGAGATCCCAAAATACAACTTTTTGGGCTTAATTATAAACTCTTACTTATTTAGAAAGAAGGGCGGATCCAACCTTTGAACCAAGAGTATAAAAAAAAAAAAAAACAAAAAAAAAAAACGTTCCAACATAGGCTCCAACTTGGGATCTCGTCTCCTTGCGAGACGAGAAGAACAGTAGTCGAAGTGCCCGTATTGGGTAGATGGAGTCGCTAGTTTGCTTCTGCGAAAACTAGCTTAGGAAGAGGGTACAGAGCGAAACCTGAGATTTCGTCTTTACTTCTAGAAAGATTTTTTTAAAACTCAAACACCTTCTAAAATAAGCTGCAGTCCATTCGATAACTTTCCTTTTCTCGATACTGATCTCGGTACTGCTTAAGATGATCAAAACAATCTTAGGAAATTCGACGGGTCCTATGGGTTTTGGCTTGCATCAAACGAAGTGAATTTCATGTTCTTAATCAGGGAACCCTGCATGAGTTTGGGATGTAGATCCAGTTTCGAAAGAATTTGGTTACCAGAGTACAGTGCAATACATGTCTGATAGCTTTCCAGATATCTTAGATATTGCTTCACTTCCAGCAGGCCTGTTCAGTACCCCATTGAAGTTATCTAGCTCCCTTTATTAAATTTCCTTTCACCCCTTCAAAGTAATTTTGCATTTAAATGTTGAGATGAGGGAAATTGTTTTATGGATTTCCTTTCATCATCTCTGCGGACTAGATGGGGGCAATCAATTTGAATTTCCTTTCACCATTTTCCGCGTATGTTTTAAATGAAGTGGGGGAAATCAATTAGTATAAAGCATACCGAGGGTGATATCTATGTAATAATTGCAACAGAGGCCGGTCTACTTGCTTTGATTTCTCTGGACCGACTTCTTCTTGACTTTCAAAACATCTTAGTCTGCAGGAAATTACAGGAGAAGTTATTTCTAGGGATATTCCTTTGAGCAAGACTTAATCCTTCGAAGCCCATTAAAAAACCTAAGAGAGTTTGGAACAACCCGCGCATAACTTTGCTCAGTAGGAGGCCGAGGAGTTGTGACGGTTGGCTCATTTTCTAAGATTGGCTTGCCATCTTCTGGAGATGAAGCGTAACCTCTTCTTCCTCTATAGAGGCCAGAGGAAGGTATCTTGATTTCAAGGAGAGAGAGCCAATGATAGTAAGGAGATGACAACGAAGGTTTTGAAGTATCAAAAAAAAAAACTCGGGTCATACAACGCAATCTTGACTCTTAGAACTCTTTCTTAGAGAGGCTTTACCTCCCTCTTTGATTTACATATTTTTAAATTGTCTAGGTGAGCTTTTTAAAATTCCCATTAAAAGTTTTTTTCTTTAATGATACGTCAAGAAAACATATGCTTTTCATGAGATCATTGTTGTGCTTAAGTGATATTCGTTTGAAAACCATATGTTTCAGAGATTTATACCCTTGCCTTACCATTTCGTTTTCTTCTTAACAAATCTTCTTTTATCACCTGTTTTGGGCAAGTCAATTTCCTGATGCGTGACCGTCTGTTTTCTCCCTTTACTATGTGGGCCGTAAGTCGTAATCCTGCAGGCAAACAACATGAAAAGTATCAGGGCATCAAGATTTATGGAACTCAACGGATTGAAAACTTTTGTATCCCAACTTCTAAGAAATATCTAACATGTTTTATTTGCGATGGAAGTAAAACTTACCAAAAAGCTCTAAAACAGAAACAAGGAAAACAAACTGGTATATACAATGGAAATTCAGAACAATCATTCAATGCATGTAGTGCTTCAAATAACGCCCGTTGACAGGGGCGTTGAGGATTTTACTGTCTAGATTTTCTAATAGAAACAAATTCTTCCCTTCAGAAGCTGTGACTTTGAAAGGTCCATACCATATATGGTCAAATTTGCCATGTTTTACAGAGTCTTCCCTCCTACCATCCCATTTCAAAACCAAATCACCAGGGAGGAATTCCCTGTCTTTGGCCTTATGATTGAATAGCGCTTTCATGTTGTCCTGGTATTTCTCCATCCTTTCGTACACCTCGACCCTGTGCTGGTGAACCTCAATCAATTGGTTTATTCTCCTTGTGACATGGTTTGGTTCTTCTTTCTCATTTTGCCAGAGATTCATTACAGGAAGTGCTAGATTTATAGGAAATACCACGTCAATCTTGTATACCAGTTGGAAAGGCGAAGTGCCAATAGATTTCTTCGTGCCTATCCAATTTTCCCACAAAGCATACTTGAGATGCACATGCCAAGATTTTTTTTTTCACTCAACACTTTCTTAATTATGGTAATTAAACTTTTATTTGATGATTCGGCTAACCCATTTCCTTGAGGGTAATATGCGGTGGAGTGGCCGAATATGATGTTATATTTTTGGAAAAAATTAACCATTGCCATAGACTTGAATGCATGGGCATTGTTTGTGACTATCTTTCGGGGACAGTCAAATCTGGACAGTATGTTCTCTTCCAGGAAATCTATAACCACTGAATCGGTCGCCTTTCTTGTCGGAATGGCCTCCACCCATTTGGTGAAGTAATCTGTGGTAGTCAGGATCCATTTATGTTGAGCACTAGAATGTGGGTTGATTTCTCCTATAAAATCCAATCCCCATTGTTGAAAGGGGGCTTCTACTTTTACCGGGACCAGAGGTAGAGCTAGGAGTTTTTGTTTGCTTGCAAACAACTCGCAAGGGTTGCAGGCTCTAACTTTGGTGTTGACATCTGAGAATAGTTTAGGCCAATAATATCCTGCCCTCAGAATTTTATAAGCTATTGCCCTCCAAGTGTGATGCCCTCTGCATACTCCTTCGTGAAATTCATTTATGACCCCCTTTGTTTCTAATTCTACCAAGCAAACCAGTAGGAAGCCTAATGGGTCCTTCCAATACAACTGGCTTTCAGATATACAATACTTCACTGCATGCAACTTTAGTGTTCTGGCTTTAGCTAGAGACAGATCGCTAGGGCATCAGGGTCAGTAGGTAAGACACTATGTCCTTATACCAATCCGATAATGCAAACTTCTTTTCGATTCTGGTTATAACTATTGGGTCATTGGGCTCGTTTACGTCCCCACATCCTTCATATCCCTGCAGGTTATTCATTTCGAGTGCTCTGAAATTTGATTCATCTAAGAGCTTAGCCAAACCCTGTCCCTTTACTAGTTTCATTGATTTCACTTCTAAATCGAATTCTTGAATTTTAGCAAGCCACCAACCCCTCTTCTCGTCGCTATCGGGATGAACTAATATATCCTTTACAAAATTGGTGATGCAATTACCTTGGAGTGTAGCACGTAGGTTCTAAAAGCCTTCAACACCTTTACCATAGTGTACGCTTGCTTTTCCATTATATCATATCTCAATTCAGCGTCTCTAAGACTTTTACTAAAAAAAGCTATTGGTTGCTCGAAACCTTCTTCATTTTTCTGGAGGAGCACTGTCGCCACTATGTGTTCGGAGGCGAATGAGAAAATGAAGAAATATTTTAGATAATCGGGGCTTGCCAGCACAGGTACTTCACTGATAACTTTCTTGATGCAAGAAAACGACGCTTTAGCTTCAGCCTTCCATTTCACTTCACTGTTCTTCTTTAGCATATCTGTGATCAATTTCACAATTTCAGCAAAGTTTGGGATAAATCTTCTCAAAAAATTTATTTTTCCTAAAATGACTGAATTTCTTTTACATTTCTAGGAATATTTATGGTGTCTATAGCTTCTATCCTTTTAGGGTCGATTTTAATTCCATATCGAGACACAATGTAGCCCAAGAGTTTACCTTCTTGCATCGTGAAATGAGTCTTTTTGGGGTTCAAGGACAAACCAAACTTTCAACATTTCTCGAATGTTTGCTGGAGGTGTATCAGGTGGTCTTCGTCGGATTTAGAGAACACAGTCAGGTCGTCGAGGTAAATAACCACGAATTTGTCTCTTTCATCGATGAAGGCGATGTCCATAGCTCTATGGAAGGTGGCACTTGCGTTCATCAAACCAAAAGGCATTTTGTCATACATGAATGTACCCCAAGGTGTAGTGAAAGTAGTTTTTTCCTTATCCTTTTCATTGAATGTGATTTGAATGTAACCCAAAAACCCATCGATCATCGACATTCTATTAGCACCAACTACCTTTTCTAAGACATGATCCATCTTGGTTAGAGGATAATTTTCCTTGAGAGAGGATTTATTTAGGTTTCTGAAATCCACGCACAGTCTGATTTCCCCACTCTTTTTCCTAATCAGGACTAGGTTTGCCACCCAGTTAGAGTACCTAAGAGGTACAATTATTTTTGCGTCTAAAATCTTTTTCGACTAGGGGCAATAAAATAGGGTTAATTTGCCCGAGCTTTTGTTTGAAGGGTTTGACACCAGGTTTCAAAGGTATCTTGTGCTTGATCACAGAGGTGTCATAGGTTATGAGCTCGTCGTAAGACCATGAAAAGACATCCTTATACTATCCGAGTAAGTCCATATACTTACTTTTGATCTCAGAAGGAAGGTACTTTGATAGTTTCACTATCCTAGGTTCTTTGGCGGTGCCCACGTCACAGTCTTCGACCTCCTCCGGTTGGGGCTGCAAGGTAGACCTCAGAGGCATGTCTTTTTGATCAAACAACCTTTCCAGAGGTACCAGGCCCTTAGGGATCTGATTACTTTTTAATACTAGCAGGCGATGATTTGCGATTTTTTCTCGGAACTCCTGAGGCTCCTCCCCTTCCTGCATAATCCACGTATGGTCATTTTGGTTTTCCTGGTCAATGTGAGTTTCAGAGAAATCATCCACCATTTCTGAAAAATTTCTGATATGTTTGTCATCTTCGAATACCTGCCAATGTTGTATGTTGTTTGGTATGGATGGTCTGTGCCTTACCTCTATGTGGTATTTTAATTTGAAAGCGGTAGGGGGTGCGAAAGTCGACGCTGCTTTGGCCAGTGAATCGGCTTGCTAGTTTTCGGCTCGTGGCATGAAATGAACCTTTGTCGACGAATTTTTTTTTCCATTAGGTCCCAGGTGTAATTTCTGTAGGAGCTCAGTCTCAGATGCTTGGCCTGGTACTGCCGATTTACTTGCTTCACAATCAGTTCTACATCCCCATAGACCTCTAAGTTCTTTATGTTTAGCTTCTTGGTAGCTTCCAGTCCTAAGACTAGAGCTTCATATTCACATACATTGTTTGTGTAGTCTATGTCCCACTGTAGCCTGTAAGAGAAGGGGACGATGAATTCATTTTTAGGTGCTACGAAAAGCATGCCTGCACCTGCTCCTTCACACGACAAAGCACCATCGAAAAACATTTTCCAAGTTCTAGTGCTATACATATTTTTAGCTGTCTTTTCAGTTTTGATTTCATCAATATAACTTTCTTCCGTACAATTATTTTCACTATCGTCCAAAGACAAAATACAATTTCCTAGGTCTTGATCGACGATATAAACAGGGTAATTGTTAGGATTCTGAGGATCACTTACCATATATACCAACTGTGTTTCCCTGTATAACCGAGTGAACTGCTCGCCAAAAATAGGGATCGTGGCGCAGGTCATATCCAACTGAAGGGATCCCCCGAGATTGGTTTCCCAAGATCTAGATAATAGAAAACCGTACTTCGGGGGTATATCAGTGAAAACTACATCCATTAGGACATTTTTTATTGGAATCTGGGAGAGGGAGACTACTAAATCTTTGATCATGCCCATGCACTTAACTCTCCTTGAATCGAACGAGTAAAGATCTCCATAGGGTCTGGTGATTTCGAGGCCTAGTCTATCCATAATGGATTTGGGCATTACGTTATGAGAGGCCCCAGAGTCCAGCGTGCAATTATGCAACAACTGATCGTGCACTTTCAGGGTCATATAGTAGGGGCGACGATATCTCTGGCACCTTCAAAATGTGGACCAAAAGTGATATTAGGCTTATCATCTTCCAGATTTATCACGTCAGACTGACTCTATAAATCTGAAAAATTTATCATCTTGGTTATTTGCTTTCGGTACACAAGATTCTTCGCCAACTCGATCAAAGGCATTGGTAGCTTGATCTTATTTATCTCGTTTTCTAGGCAGAAACTTCCCATAATTTTATTTGTTTCATTGAATGAAACTTCAGACTCTTTTCTATCCATTTTATTTGTTTGCACTGTTTTATTTTCGGTGGTTCTGGGCATTTCAGGTGTTCGTGTTTCAACTGTATTAGTTCTTCTCACTTGGGTTTTAGCCTCCTTTACGTTGATATTCTGTGAGTCTACCCCTTTGTTATTTCGCGTCTCGGTCTCTTTCTAGACAAGCTCGTATGTTTCGCCCCTAGGAAAATTTTTCTTGAGTTGAGCAATCGACATAGGTTTTTTTTTAGGCCTCAGATTGTATTTATGATGGAGTTCATCCATTATGGTGTCGGCCATTCCTTGATAAGCGAGATCATCAATGCTATTTAGGTTATTATTTGCACCTGATGATTTTTTAATGTTTAGAGATTTCTCATAATCTTCTTTCATCAACTGAGGTTGTGTACAGTCGTCGCCTAAATTATTTACGTCTTCTTCTAAATCCTCAAACTCTTGCATATCATTTCCTCCAATAAAATTTTCATTTTTTAGAGGTGTTTGAATTTTTTGATCTTCATTTTTAATCTGTCTTTGTTGAATATGAGGATTGGGGTTTCTCCTGAATTCTCTCTTAACGAATTGATCATATTTGGATTGGTCTAGCTCCATTCTTGAGATTTTGTTTGATAGCTCTTTTATTATCCTAACCATGTCATCCATTTTGTCATCTGAGGACCTTCCAGATCCAGAGGGACCCACTTGTTCTCTAAAACGTTTGGTTTCCCTGTTTCCCGTTTTGATTTTCGTTTTTAATTTACCGGAAGCCATCATGTTTGAATCAATTTCCACAGCGTAATCTTGCATTTGGGCTAAGTCATCCCCTCTCCTTTCTCTTAATAGTAGAGAGAAATCGGGTTCAAAAGCTCTTGTGAAAGTTACTTTGGCTGCGGGTTGGAATGATTTAACTTCAACAGGGATCTTATTGTACAACTTGTTAAATCTTTGGATAAATTCCATAACAGTTTCAGATTCATTTTTCTTTAAAGACCCGAACTCGGTCAAATAGTATAAAAGATTGATCCATAGGATCTTTTAATGACTATGGTTGAGTTTTAAATTTGCATGTGTTAATTAACCATATGAGAAGCTTAATGAAAGAATGAGGAAAATAGAGGAATTATGACAGCCATATACACATTTGTAGATATGAAATGAAATAATAAACAACAAACCATAACACGAGAATTGATAACGAAGTTCGACACAACGTTGCCTACGTCTTCGGGCCTTTGTCTCTGTGGGGGAGGCTTCTTTATTTCTGTTCAAAAGATCAAAATTACATCGCAGAAGTGCCAATTGGCTACAATATTGATCTGGTCATGTTCTTCCAGATCTCAAGAACCCATCGAAGAAAATGGCACGCAAAACGGATGTCTGGAGCTCCCAGAAATGGCCCGCAAGCGTCTGCTCCTCAATAGCTTCCCTGCATAAAAATGGTTTTGGCTTGGCTTTCCTTCAACATAACTCTGCTCTGACTGTCCTCCATGGCCTCAAACAAGCTTGGTTTTTATAAATCTGAAGTTGGTTATCCATCCCCAACTTCCTCCCAAAATTTGGGCTCCAAAAATGCCCAATATCTCCCAAAAATGACCAAAATCCATTAATAACAGGTTAAAATCAAATAAAATCCCAAACTATATAATAAAAATCCATTTGGTATAAAAATATGGGCGCAGCCCCCAAAATGCGCGCCCCTAGTCATATGGGGGAGCGGCCATGTGGTCCGGCGCTCCATCGGTTGTGCGCTGCCCCCCCTGTCCCGACTGGCTCCTGGTCATCGAGCGTTTGCATAGAATCATGGATAATAGTCATAATCCACGCCTTATTTGATGGACAACTCCAACTCCTGGTCCTATGGGATCCACCCGATATCCGAGGGCTGATCCCTATCATCACCCCCCCGCGCTCGCCGTTGCTTGGTTCTGTGGTAAGGGCATAGACCACGGTCGAAACCATGGGTTGGGGATAAGCCCCAGCCCTTTCTGCCTCCAACCAAGAGTTTAACCAAACTTAAATATAATATATGCCACATATATAATAAGAAACACCCGTGGGGCGGGTGGTTAGCCCGGTCCTGCCAGTCCATAGCCCGGAGGAGAGGTCGGGGGTTCGACCCCGGTGGTGAACCCATAATTTTACACAAATCACGAGCCAACCACAAGGTGCCACGTGGAATCCCATGACTGGGCCACGTGGCACCTCTCCAACCAATCAAAAACTGCCACATGTCAATCTATGATTTGTCCATGTGCCTACCACGTACTCTGCCACCTATCACCGTACCTGCCCAGTCAACCTTGCCACATGTCTTTCA
>ML782996.1:156478-219288 GCA_009831015.1 Picea engelmannii
TCAACTAGCTCTGATACCACTTGATCCGTAGGATCTTTTAATGACTATGGTTGAGTTTTAAATTTGCATGTGTTAATTAACCATATGAGAAGCTTAATGAAAGAATGAGGAAAAGAGAGGAATTATGACATCCATATACACATTTGCAGATATGAAATGAAATAATAAACAACAAACCATAACACGAGAATTGATAACGGAGTTTGGCACAACATTGCCTACGTCTCCGGGCCTTTGTCTCTGTGGGGGAGGCTTCTTTATTTCTGTTCAAAAGCTCAAAAGTACATCGCAACAGTGCCAATTGGCTACAAGACTGATATGGTCATGTTCTTCCAGATCTCAAGAACCCAGCGAAAAAAATGACACACAAAACGGATGTCCGGAGCTCCCAGAAATGGCCCGCAAGCGTCTGCTCCTCAATAGCTTCCTTGCATAAAAATGGCTTTGGCTTGGATTTCCTTTAGCATAAATCTGCTGTGACTGTCCTCCATGGCCTCAAATAGGCCTGGTTTTTATAGATCTAAAGTTGGTTATCCATCCCCAACTTCCTCCCAAAATTTGGGCTCCAAAAATGCCCAATATCTCCCAAAAATGACCAAAATCCATTAATAACAGGCTAAAATCAAATAAAATCCCAAACTATATAATAAAAATCCATTTGGTATAAAAATATGGGTGCAGCCCCCAAAATGTGTGCCCCTGGTCATATGGGGGAGTGGCCATGTGGTCGGGCGCTCCACCGGTTGTGCGCTGGCCCCCCTGTCCCGACTGGCTCCTGGTCATCGGGCGTTTGCATAGAATCGTGGCTAACAGTCATAATCCATGCCTTATTTGATGGAAAACTCCTAGTCCTATGGGATCCACTCGAGATCTGAGGGTTGATCCCTATGGTCACCCCCCCACACTCGCCGTCACTTGGTTATGTGGTAAGGGCATAGACCATGGTCGAAAACCATGGGCTGGGGCTAAGCCCCAGCCCTTTCCGCCTCCAACCAAGAGTTTAACCAAACTTAAATATAATATATGCCACATATATAATAAGAAACACCCATGGGGCCGACGGTTAGCTCGGTCCTTCCAGTCCACAGTCTGGAGGAGAGGTCGGGGGTTCGACCCCGGTGGTGAACCCATAATTTTACGCAAATCACGAGCCAACCACAGGGTGCCACGTGGTAGCCCATGAATGGGCCATGTGACACCTCTCCAACCAATCAAAAACTGCCACCTGTCAATCTTTGATTCGTCCATGTGCTTTCCACATACTCTGCCACCTGTCACTATACCTGCCCAGTCAACCTTGCCACATGTCTGCCACATCAGCCTGTGCCACGTGTCACCCTTACAGTGGTGACACGTGTCACCCTATGAATTTTCCAACTGTACCTGTCGTACTCCCTGTCACCTGCCACGTGTCATCACCAAAATATGCCACATCATATGTATGACCGTACGGCCTGTACAGTCAGCCTGCCACGTGGCACTGTATGGACTGTATAGTCATCCACTTTTTTTTTGCCTGTTTGGGTTTTCAGACAAAATGCGATATCTTTCGCATACGGAGCCCGTTTGACGAAGTAAATATATGGCCGGAATCGGGAAGACAAGACAGACACAATGGCGCTGGTTTTGTCGGATTCCAAGCACTTTCATTTTTGGGCCTTTTTGAGCCCTGTCAGGCTTCTGGATCTGATTTTGGATCAAAGATCCTTTCTTTCGCCCCATTATTTGAGAAAAAGGTCTTCTAGCGCATCATAGGATAATATTGAACCTGGGGACAAGCTCCGAAACCAAGTTATTACAGTCCCTCGAAGGTTTGGACGAACAAACGGGAATACATGTACTCATGTTCGAGACCTAGAATATCAACGAATTGATCGAAGAAGTTGATATTCTCGACTACGGTTAGATCCCCTTCTCCTGTGAACTTGGGTAAGTTTTCCATATATTTTTCGGATAAATCATGGAGGGGTACAAGAAGAACCAAGGGAGCATATCTAGCGGCCACTTTGGTGAAAACCCTGGGGGGCGGTTGTTGGCCTTGACCTCCTGCTCCCCTTGCTCCTCCTTCGACGACGGCCATGGGTGACCTAGGAGAGGAAATTGGTGCGTTATAAAGAGGTTTGGCGAATATGTATAGTGACTCTCTAGCTTCCTTGGGGTGGAGGGGGAAAAAATCGGGGAACTTTTTACCAGGGGAGGTGAAAGTTGGAAAAGGGGAAGAGGGTAAATGAGCACTCAGTTCCTCTGACTTGCAGGATATATAAATGGGAGAGCCCACCGGTGTCGAATTTGTGGGCGTGGAAAATTCTTCAAGGCCTTGAGTGATAGAGAGGTTTATATTGAGAGTCGATGGGATATCGATAGGGATGAGCTTTACGACAGACGTGTCACCCCTACTAACGTAAGAGGTAATTGGAGAGGTTTTGGTCTTAATCTCGGGTAGGATTTGCTCGGAATTTAGGGTCTCGGCTTTGATAGTACTATCTGATGTTTTTCTGAGAGAAGGTTCTCGCGAGGACGAAGGTTCAAGAAAGGTCTTATCTTTAGACTAAGTAGGCTTGGGTTGGTAAACAACAACGTTTTGTTTGAAAAGACCCCTTGGTTTTAGTATTTTTTCAGTGTCAGAAACTAGCACGGTCTGTTTAGCATATGGGTTTTGTCTGGTGTTCCTTCAAAAGGATGCCAACTTACTTAAAAGTGGAGTCGCCAAGTGAATGATAAAGGTTTAGCCTTATCAAGGTGTTCGCTCTTTGTTCACTATAAAAAAACAAAACTGGGAAATGTCGTTCTCCTAGGGGAAAGTGACTATGATTCTCTGTCCCTGGCAATGGCGCCAGAAATATGTTGTTCTAGAGTCTGTACTTAAGGCTAAGAAGTATAGAGTCTAGGCATCCAGAAAAGGGTAAAATATAAGGGAAGGAGAAAACAACTTCAGGGAAGAAAGCTACGGCTGGAAGAGAAACTATAGTTGATTTCTAAGTTGTCTGTGTCTAATTTTCGCTTGTTCTTGAGTGGTTATGTCTCGTTCGATGGTGGCCCATGAACGTTCGAGATTTGTCCGGGTGATGGCAGTCCTTAGGATCGTGTCAAAGAGGTTTAAGGCAATGCTGGTTTGGTCTGAGAGGCCAGGTTCTATGTGAGGTTGCCTTGCAACATGGGAAGTCATTTAAGGAACAAATATTTAAGAGGGTGTTGTTTTTCTTTTAAGTTGTTGATTCAATTTTTTTCATTTATACGAGAGAAAAAATCCCGTTAGAAAAATTAGTAGTTTAACAAATTGAAGGCCATTTTCTGCAATTGAGTTAAAAATTTGGAACCATGTATGAAGCGAAATAAAAACATAGAGCTGCCATACAATGTGAGGCATCATTTCGAGAGGAATCTCACGCTGTAACAGAAGAAGAAAAAGAAGAGAAACACTTTAATGAAGCGTAAAATATAGCGATCTAAGTAATCCACAGGTCTTGTACCTACTAATAGCCGATACAGAGGAAAAGATGCAAATAATTAGATAACTAAAACATGATTTCCATAGTAGAGGTTGTACCAAATTGCAGTCAAAACATTCATCAAAGATGCATATAAAAATTTCATGAAGCATGAAATAACAAAAGAAAGCACATAACTCAATCTTGACGGAATATGGAGTCTTCAATTCGCTTTGTATTAATTCCTGGCGATGGAAAATTTCTCTATTACAATCTGCCAAAAAAGAACAACCCCTTTGTGCTCCTTCAAAATGTATATTTGAACCCAACTTCTAAACATTAGGATTCCAATCATTCTAGAAACTTGTCAGTTACAAATGAAAAGGCGGAGCGTTTCATCTCCACATCTTTTGTCTTCCTTCATGAAGGCAGAGCACCTTCCTTTTTCTGATCTTCTGGCTCCAGAAATAGAATGGGTTGACATCTATCATTATTTAGCACCATAAGCTTGCCCCTTCGCCTGCTCAATGCTTTTGACACACCTTTCAACCAAATGGGCTATCAACTTGGAAGGCTCTTCCTGGTTGCTTGCCTCAAAGGTGTAACAACTCTTCACCAACTATGGCAATATTTTCCCCACTTGTCGGTCTTCCATGATGATAGGCCATAATTGTAAACTTGACTGTACTAGCCATTTTTCCACTTGGACCATATCAACCTGGCTTATCTGGGATATCTCAGCTTACTCCTTTTCCACATTTTCTTTGATGTCAAGCAGGTGTTTAGCTATATTGATTTTACCTAGCATTCCAACACTGCCTTCCTTATGAAGGTCTAACAAACTTTTATTTATCAAGGTGAACGTTTCTTCACAAGATTTCCTCACCTCTTGAGCTCTACCCCTGCTTTTAGATATATTCTGCTCCCAAATCTTCAGTAAGATATTCCCTTTGGTTTGTTCTACGATGGATAATTTGGAGCTGCTGACCATCTCTACCTTCGCCGTGGTTATAACAACATCCTAGAAAGCGACCCGAGCTGCCCCAGCTTCTCTTTCTCTCAAAGAAATATTTTCTAACACTTGATCTATTGACTGAAAGTGGTTCTGAATGGTTCCCACTTTTAAAAGCAAGTCTTGTTGAGCTGTTAATACCTTATGTCGTATTTCGGTAGCTTGGGATCTGAATATTTTTATGTCTAAAACCCGATTCTCGACAACATACAACTTTGACTATAATTGTATTATTTGCTGCTCCTGCTGGCTAACCTGCGTTTGGCTTATTTGCGCCGCCTGGCGCACCTGCTCAAGGCCGGATCTAAGTTTCTTGATCTCCTACAGATCGACTATTCTGGCTTGCTCGAGGCTTTTGCTCACCTCATCCTAGCATTTGCTTCCAACGTAGCCACCCTAGCTTCCAACTTACCGATTAAGAGGTTCTTTCGTTTCAACTGTGCCTTCAAGGTTCTGACAGAGTACTGGTTTGTTGTAGCATAAGCCCCCAGTGTTCCTTCTATCTCATCGGTGAATTATTCCTCCCCTAGGTCCTTTTCATCTGTCATGATTTTAAATTTTTTAGCCACTACACCCTCTCTTTGATATAATTCTTGCCTCACCACGACCTTCCTTTTTTTATCAAAGAAAAATTCATTAGGAGGTAGCTCCTCTACAGAAATGGGCATCAGTTCTTCATTGCAAATCCATCCCTCATCAGGATTCCCCTTTGTGAACTGTAAGGGTGTGATAAAAACAATCAGAATGCCGATTTCCTTGGATGATTGTTTAGGGGTAGTGTCAGTGAACGACTCTTTTGATGTGATCGGTGAGGTGTCGCCTGCATTTTGTGAGGGTATCTCAGCTTGACTTAGTACCCGCTTGCCTGACGCAATTGCCTCTGGGTTTTTCTCTCCTCGATCAGGGATTTCGGCTCTCTGTTCCGAGGTATCCTTTTTTTTTGTCCCTTCTTGATTTTTCTCCTTGCCATGACTTGAGTTCTTTGAGCCTTTGACTTCTGTCTGCTGTACGTCTGGAAGCTTTGGGGTTTTTCCCTGTAAAATTAGGGGGAGGCAACTCTTCCGATGCTCCTTGAATTTGAGGAAATCGATAATATCTCCGGGTGGTAAGGCCTGAATCCGGCTCAAGAATTCAGAGTAGGACCACACACCTCGGAACATTTCATCATGGGGTGAATCCTCATGTTTGTATCTCTTCAGGCCACAATTCGCCAAGTTATTACTCACAACCTTATTTGGGTCATGTTTTTTGAACTCAATGTTCACCAAATTCATTTCTTCCAAGGCTGTGGCCTTGGATTTGGCATGGAAAAAATCTAATAAAGAGTACGACCCAATGTGAATGGGGAAGGGTGGCCATACCTTCTTCGATATTCCTTTGAGCTCCTTTATTATTCCACCAAGCACAACTTGCCTGGCGATCTCGCGACATATTATCTTATCTGGCATAAATAACAACAAAACATGGGGGGGAACGGAGGTGCCGAAAACCCTGATGTATGAATACTCTTCTTCTATATACCAATCTTGTACATTACTCAGGTTGGACGTGATGTTATGTGAAATCCGAGGAGGCGGATGGCCGAAGATAACAACATGCATCGATACCATTACCCAGTTAAAAATCTTGTAGATGAAATATTTGGCCTTATCCTCCCAAAGCTTCGAGTGGTAGACATGGATAGGCTTAACATCAGACGAAGTCCAACTCCAACTCATCAATGGGAAAGGTTTCATGAAGCAAATAGCATCCATGATGTAGGTAGACATAAAGAATGAAGAGGTTCTCCCGCTGGCTTTTTGCACTCGATATTCAATAATTCGACTAGTGAGACTGTCCGACATCAGTTTGGCCCAGTTGAAAGTAAAACCTTTAGTGAATGTATAAATGAGTGGCACCCATCGAAGGAAAAAGTGAGTTGTGTCCTCCTTCCCATACATTCTACAGGCCATGATCGCTACATACTTGAACTATGGCTCTAAAGAGGAGATTGAATAAATTCCATTAGTATCAGCCCTGAATTTCGCGAGGTGTGAAACCCAGTCTTTAATTAGATCGGATAAATTTTTCCCGAACTGCTCGCATTCCTTCTTTTTGAACTCCTCTAGGAATTCAGTATTGTAAATACGATTTGGAGTGGGTGACAATTTATACATTGCGTGTAGGTGCTCTGGTCTAAAAGACCCGACTGCTTCCCTCTGTTCGTTGAAAATCGTTCTGGTTAGAAGGTCTACATGGTCCAGTGCCCATCTGACCATATCATAACAGGGGAGAAGCTGTGGCCTTGCTGCTATTTTGTGCATCTCCACTTGAGTAATGATTTTTTATTTGGTGGACATGTCATCATTCTCCTCATCGCAGGAATCATCCGAGCAATTTATCACCTCGGGATGTAGAACATTAGAAATATGCGTCCATGTTTTAATAGTATTGATACTTCGAGGCGAAGTATCAAAAACAATATCTGAACCTTGGCCTGAGCTCTCGATGACTGCCTTGGGTGATTTTCGTGGAGCCATGGTGTATGACCTTGCAATTAGATCCCCTGTCGCAAAAGATTGAAAACACAGACATAAGTTATCCTGGTGAAATAGCTCTGCGCACAATAGAAAGGAAAGCTGAGATAGTGAAAGAAAACCCTCTGCTTAAACACTTAAGTTCTAGCTAGTCCTTGTCAACGGAACGGTTAAATGGTTTAATGGAAATATTTTAGCAAATAAGTGGGATCTTACTGTCAATCACTTCAATGAAATTCAAATAAATGCCATGAATATTTGACGACTCGTAACTTGGGAAAAGAGCATAAACGTTAAAAGCTTCATAAGTAGATCGTACAGTTAAATGATACTCAAGGCATTAATTAATCCATCTTAGCTCATTTAATTTCATTCTTTTAGTCCTTTATCCCCTTTTTGGCGCTTGTCGTATCGAACGATTTCACTTCTAGCCTTTGAGACCCAAAAGCCCGAAGTCACGATGGTGCAAAATTATTTATAATTTGTGATTTAACTTAAGCCTTTAATTAACCCATCTTAATTAATGAATATCGTGACTTCGGGGATCGGAGTTACAAAGGTGTTGCATTTTAAAGAAAGAATTTCCGAGTCGCGAAATCACGATAGAGACTAACTATGGTTTAAAAAGATTACTCTTGATATTTACCTGAGTGACTTGAAAAGATTTCACAACTTCGCATCTTGGAGGTTCGGAAAGTGTTTGACGAGTAACTCCCGAAACGTGAGAGCACGAGGTGATGACATCAAACGATCTTTACTTAGAGGCTTGATAACGGTGGTTAGAACTAAACCTTCTCGCTACTTCATGCGTCGGGATACCGGGGCTTGGTAGGTACATCGTGAAAAATGCGAGATTCTGAAATCCGACTTTTTGGGCTTAATTATAACCTCTTACTTATTTAGAAAGAAGGGCGGCTCCAACCTTTGAACCAAGAGTATAAAAATAAAAAAAAATACATTCCAACAGGTACCATCCTCAAAATGAGAAGAAATGCCTTAATTTTTCTCGAAATATATTACCTAAAAAAATCATTTAAATATATTAATAAGAGACACCTAAAATAAAAATGTTACATATCTTACACATATGGCTAGAGCACAAACATATATTATATTGTGTGAAATGAAGAAAATTCCATACCCCATACCCATACATATCTAGTAACACATGACATCAAGAAAAACAAGAAAAAAATATAGTGTAAAAAAATTAATGATTTATATAAGAAGACAATATTTATTTTAAAACTTGCTTAATACCAAGAGGAATTTAAACCATCAATTGATTAAAAACATTAGAATTGTACATTAGATCATGGTACTTTTACTTTGGTTATTTAAACAGGTAATTAAATTTTGATAAGAACAAGGGAAGAAATTCAATTCACATTTTAGAGAAACAATTAAAACATTCTATAGATAGATTTGTTTACTTAATTTGTATATTGCATGTTTAATACTTCCATTTCATTTATATTTAAATAAACACAATAACTAACTAATAACATTAAAGCATATTATTAGGGATGGTAGGAGTGGAGGTAATATGTAAGTTTGGAGGTTAACCTATCATAAGTTTTTTGTGGGGATTATGATCAATGACCAACAACGAAGTGGAGGCCTTGGCACTCTATGTAGGAATTCGTCTAGCTCAAACTGAGGGAATTCAAAACCTTGTTGTCTATTGACACCCCATGATGATCATTCGAGCATTGGTTAAAGGATTTATCGTCCGAGGAAATTTCTTCTCTAGAGTCATGTTCCGCTCCTAGAGGTTCTTAAGAAACTTGACAAGCATTTTTTTATTCCACATAAAGTGAGATCTGAACATTGAAGCGAGTAAGTTAGACAAGGCAGGATCAAGGCTATCAAAAGGTATTTTAATGGTTAATTCAGTTTCCAGGTTCTCCCCAATCCCCTAAGTTCATGTTGATGAAATTTAATAGTCTAGATGGTCAGGGAACTCCATATTCAATTGTTCTCCCCTCACACAATCCAACATTCAAAGGAGTTACTTTGATTCCCCCCCCTGTGCATGTGGTTTGGATCTCTTAAGGGTTGTGACGAGCTCGAACATTTAGACAACAGAGCATCGAGGTAATCAAATCGAGTTCGAGTTCACCCAGGTAGTAGGTTATTCAATGATTTTCCATTGCCAACGCATCGAAGAACCCTTAGCACATATGTATCTCTACTTTTTCTCTAATTTTAGACCCTTTCTCTCCAGTTCATTTTGAGATAACCAAAGGAATTGCTCATTGGTTCAAATCGTAAGCCATTTCATCAAGTCTTATGTTGGTAATATTGGGGAAATTTAGATTTTAGATATAGGGTGTTGGGTTTATCTCTTTGATACCTCTCTCTTTGATACATGTGTTGTTTCTTGGTTGATAAAGGGATTCCCTATCGAAAGTCATTTAGCCATTACTCTGAGCCAACAAATCTCCCTTGATTTGCTGTTTAACCCTAACCCCTTTCCCAAATTTGATTGCAAATCGGATTTTGCATGTTCTTTCTAGCCTCAATATGAGATATTGATATCAAGGGGGCTTCATTTGACAAGGATTATGATTAGGGGGCCTATCTTTTCTAGGTCTCTTGATGTTACAATTTTCTTTGATTTTAGGTCTCAAGGAAATCATGGGTATAATTTGGTCAACACCTACAAGGCTCATATTCCAATCAACAATACAAGGTTAATGGGAGTCCAGTTTTTTAATGAAAACCAACACCACATTGTTCTCCAACATATATTTGTAAATTGTACACTTAAGGATACAATATGTAACAATTATGGTAAGGAGTGGAACCTACAACGCCTCATTTGAAGTTCTGGCAATTGGGGTTACTTAGACAATCTCTTGAGCAAGGGAAACATAGGCCAACACACCATGGACCCTTCATGGAGTGAAATCGAAAGAATTTTGAGAAGACATGAAGACATTTTTTAAGGTTCTCAGGTGCAACTCGAGGAATAGGTAACCAAGTTTAACAATGTGGATCAGATGATTAAGGCTCTGTTTTAGCACATTGAGTTGATTGAAAAGAAGATCCAGTCGAACTGTTCTCTTGAGCATACAATGGCCATGCCATTACAAAGACTAGACTCCCTGGAACAAGAATACTATCATTCCAGAGCCAGAGAAGAAGAAAAACAATGAATTAGTGAACTAGAGAGGACAATTGCAAGCCTCCTTTGTTGTATGGATTCCCTGGAGCAAGAATGAAACCAACTTTGAGAAACAACATTGCCACAACAATCTAATTCAGGCTCTAATAACCAAATTACAAGAATCTCACAAGTTGGAAACTCTGGAGATGCACATGCAAGTTGGGAAGTAGAAACCATGGAAATCGAAGACAATGCACCAAACCAAGCAAAATTTCAGGAGGAGCATAAACATGAGCATGCATCTTGAATGTACTTCAAATGTGTTTTTTTATTGGGACAATTTATTAAAGCATTTGGAAGTTGGACTACCCAAATGTATAAGCATCTATTAATACTTTTTAAAAGTAGGATAACAAAAATGGACTCATACAACTATGAGCCAAATTTTGTAAAATGTTGGCTATTGTATTGCTTTGGCATAGCCCCCCCCCACACACATATATAATCTTCAGCTCCTTAAAAAAACATTAAAGCATATTACTACTATATAAATATATTTTATGAAAAATCACTTTTACAAAAGACTGAAAAATGATAATTTTTATAAAAAAACTAAATATGTATTTTTAGAAGGTAAAACTATATGCTATAAATTAATATGTGTGTAATAATATGGATTAATTGTAAAAAAATGCATTCTAACAAAATGGGATTTCTCAAGCCAATAGTGAAAATAAATATTTGTTAAATTTATCTTTTGTTTTAACCAAAATTAGAAAGAGATTTTATATTATAAAAGGGGGCTACACCAAGCTAGCAACTAGAATTTATATAAAAACTGGATCCATAAATAACTTCAACAACCAGTCTATTTTCTACATATAACATATTGATTGAGAATTCTAGCAGTGAACTTGACTTCCAAGTATTCCCACTAGTTGCTATTCTAATATATTGTCCTAGCATACAAATAGATATGAAAAACATTCAAAAATAGGAGTGTACATTGTCGTGAGCCTCGCCCCCAAGCTTCGTTGCACTAAGGAATGCGTAACGAACTATTCATCCCATTCAAGTAAAGTGTTCCTTGTCGGACCCATTTGGCCTTCTTGGCCCACATATTTGCTTCGACATTTAGTCCTTGATTGATGTGAAAGAAAACAATTTGCTCGAAAGAGTGATCCAATCATTTGATTTGGATTAGGAGGGTTACTAATTTGGCATCAAAGGGGTTTCCTTTTTCTATTACAACTTGGATTATAAGCAATGATTCACCCAACACCACTAGTCTTCTGATTCCATCCTCCTTAGCCAAGTTAAAGCCACAACACAATGTGTAGGCTTATGCTAGGTTATTAGACACTTCCCTCAATCCACAAGCATAGTTAACAATTTCATTTCCTCTAGGATCGTGGATTATCCCCACCTGTGCCTCCCATCCCGAGGTTATCTAAAGAAGCACCATTAAAAAAGAGCAAGTGAACTTTTTGTTATGTTTTCAAATTTAAAAACTCCAATGGTTGTAATCAAATTTTCCAACTTTTCCTAGCTACCTTTTTGGAGAGAATTCTTGGTGAGACAGAGGCAACCATATTTATTTTTCTAGACCAGGCCTCTTCAACCCTGTCCATTCCCTGATCTAGATAGAAAAAATTCTGGCGCAATGTTCAACCAAAAGGGAGATAGATTTAGCATTATGTGACGAGGAATGTTGGCTTCTTCAATGATTTTTTTTTGGTTCCTGGCTAGCAAATTTTTTTAAAAAACAAACTTTGGCAGCTCATTCGAGATTTTAGTGAAGTTGGGATATATATATATATATATGGGCATGCTCCATTATGTTGCTCAGATCCTGGAGAACGAATCCCCAAACTTTATTGGTGAATTTGCAGTCTATGCAAAGGTGGTTCGTTGATTCCTCCTCTGCCTAGCACAAATCAAACTAGGATGGCCTTGTGATTCCTCTCTTTTTAAGATTTTCTGTTGTAAGGATTTTTCCATGCGGCAAGATCTAGGAAAATATGTTGATTTTTGGCAGTCTTGAGCTTGACCAAATCTTCTTTCACATTGGATTACAAGGTTGAAGGGGGTTGAATTCCAGAAGATGTTTATATATATCTTTTGTCGTATAACACAAAGACCCCCAACCCCTATGGTTAGAATCTGGCATGTTTCCAGGAGCGCACCTATATAGTTCAGAGAGAAAATCAACTGCTATAGGTTCAAGATGGGATGGGATCTCTCTAATAGACCATCTGATCCAATTCTCTATCCACGCATCCCATGAGGAGATATCATACAAAATTTTCTTGTTGTGACTCTCAAGCCAAAGCTTTAATGGATGTATGTATCTCTAAGAGATAGAAAGGGATTCCCATAAATGATGTCATCCCATATTCTAAATTTCTTCCCATTTCTTGGAATCCATGATATTTTGTCCAAAATAACCATGGACGATTTTTCAACAAATTTTGAATTGGGGGTCCTCTTAAATATTTGAAGGGTCTCTCCAGACATCTAGAACTTTGTCCCCTCATGTAATTTTTCCAAAGAGATATTTTACACCACTTATATTTCCTTGAGATCAACCTCCACACCAACTTGGTTGCCATTACTAGGTTCATCAGGGCTAGATCCTGAATCCCCAGACCCCCTCTCTCTTTTGGATTTCTTACTGTATTCAATTCATAAATGGATTTTTTTTTCATTTGATTTCCCCCCCTGCCAGATAAATTTGATTATTTGCATTGCCATCAGGTTTAGAACACTTTGAGGTGCTAGGGAATCCAAGCACATTAAAAGGACAACTTTTATTAACATCACTCCGCTTGTTGGGTTGAGCCAATGTGCTCCCCATTGTACTAAATTCCTTGAAAATTTATTCATTGTGTCATTCCACTCATGAGATGCTATTGATTTAAGGCATATAGGTATTCCCAAGTACCGGAAGGAAGATCAATGTTCCAACAGGGAGAACTGAGGGATGTTTCCTATGCGGTGCATTTCTTTGAATTTGCAGTTCCAGTTGTAGATTTGGCATTTCCTCTTGTTGAGATCTCCTCCTAAGGCTTCTAGAAAAGAGTCTAGAATATTACTGAATGTCAAAGAAATGATAGGAAAGGAACCCCCCCAACAAAAGAGTGTAATCCACAAATTGCGAAGGATTGATTTTCTTCAGACCCCTTACAATTTGAAGGCCATGAAGGTTCACATTCTCTCTTTCCAACTTTAACTTTCGACTCAAGGACTCGACCATAAGGATGAATATAAAGGGAAAAAAAGGGAATCCCTATCAGAGGCCACAACTGAACTAAAAGAAGGAGTTTGGATTTCCATATAGAAGAGGTGTTGTTCATGGATCCTTGATACACGAGGCTATCCATTTAATAAATTTTTCACTGAACCCAAATTTCCTCATTACCTAGAAAAGGAAATAATATCTGACCTTGTCAAATGCATTGGCCATATCCCATTTGATTACCATTCCTTTCTCCCTTGTTGAATGACTGGAATGAATGACCTCTTGCACTAAAAAAATGTTGTCAAATATTTTTCTGTGCTGCAACAAACCTCTTTGGTTAGCAAAGATTAATCTTAGCATGTATATTCTTAACCCACAAGCAATTATTTTTGTCATGATTTTATAAGAAACACTGCAAAGAGAGATTGGCTTGAATCTAGTGAAGGAATATGTATTGACTTCTTTTGGGATGAGAGCCAAGAGGGAAGAGTTAGTGTTGCCCCCGATCTTTTGAGTTTTTTGGGCATACAAGAGCATTCTACACAAGTTTTTTTTAATGATATCCCATAAGCTGCAATAGAAGGAAATTGGGAAACCATCTGGCCTAGGGGATTTGTCCAGATCCAATCTCTAGACCACCATCCTTCATCTTCTTTGATTGGTATTAAAAGATCCATATTTTTCTCATCTAAAATTAAACAAGGAATATGTTCAAGCATTTCTTCTACTTTTCCTGGTTTAGGTTCCTCTTGCTAGGTATAGAGTTTCTGAAAGTGACTTCTCGCCGCCTCTTTTAATTATTCCTAATTTGTTAATTTAGTGCCATCTTCCAATTTTATTTCTCGGACATTATTCCTCATTACTCTTGCATTGGCTTGCTTATGGAAAAAACTGGTGTTTCGGTCTCCAACCTTTAACCAAAAGCTTCTAGACTTTATCCTCCAAAACTCTTCCTCAACTTTGTTTACCTTGTTTAGTTGATGATGCAACTTGGATTCTTCTTCCATGAGTTGCTTTGTGATCTCCGCTTTGTCCATCCCAAACTACAAAATATCCTCATTTGAGTGGATCTACTCTTTTATTTTGCTGGTGATACATAATGAATCTTAGCCCAATATTTTATAATGGATTTTACCATTACACTTGCTTCACTAATTCTAAAACTTTTTCATTTTGGGACCACAAAGGGTTATACCTGAAAGGGAGAGGCCCATAATATAGAGCATCCTGAAGACATAGTAATATTGGTTGGTGATTCAAGGTGTTGGAAGGCATAATTTTTGATTTCATTGTTTGGTTTTTGAGTTGAAGGCTACTGTGGACTAGGAAACAATCTAACCTTGCTGCTATATGCCCTTTTCCAATTCTTTTATTTAACCAATTGAAAATTCCTCTTGATGGATTGATGTCAACGAGGTCCCAATTTTCTATTAATTCTTCCATCTTCTCCCTAAAGGGGTCTCTGATCACACATGCTTATATTGATGAGTGGATATCATTTGTTGAAGATTTTGTACATAATGATTTACTGCCACTGCAATCCAGGTCCCATATTATGATGGGGTTGCTTCCCAACTGAAAAAAGGATTCCATGACAAGTGTTTGATGAAATCCCTTCCAGTCAAGTTTTTGATGCACAGAAAGTGTTTGACGAAATCCCTACCTATCAAGTTTTTGATGAATGTCAAGTGTTTGATAAAATGATCACATGTCAACTATTGGAACAAAGCCCTATTCATATTTTTGTTGTTGTAGATCCTCATAACAAGATATAATTTTAGACTATGATCAAGTCTCTTTTTGGGAAAACCTTATGCATGTGTGTGAATTCTAATAAATGTGTATTGGATTTAAAGAAGAAATTGGAAAACGGCCTGGGGACTCATATTGCCTAGCAATGTCTTCTTTAAAAGGGTATAAAACTAGATGATCTCTCTCTGTTGCTCGATTACCATATTTGCAAAGATTTAAATCTTTTCTTGGCACCACAATTGTGTGGGTTGGTGGGTACTGGGATGTATTTTAGGGATGAAATAAAAAACAAATATGCCTCTCCAATTGATTCAAAGTATTCTCCTATTTCTACTTCCTATATAACGGAGCATGTTGAGGAGGTGTTGATGGTGGAGATTAAAGTGTCAGAGGTCACACATATACATTCATTATATGAAAAATATGTGGTTATTTGCAGATTTAATGGGTATTGACCTCTTATATCGACATTGTTCCATTCAATCCACATGACTTGGACAATTTTTTTTGAGATCTCTTTATGTTCCAAAGTTTTTTTTGTTCAATTATATAATCATCAATATTAGTAGGTGTTTGAGGAGGGACCTTCATTTTGGGGCAGGATGGGGCCTTTTATAAAATCTTGGTTCCCATATTTTGATCCTAATACCATGTATGTTACTAGAATGTTAGTTTGGGTTCTTCTTCCCAATTTGCCATTACATTTTTGGTATTTATCAAAATTTTAGGATATTGAGAAAACTTTGGCAACTTATATGAAATTATATCTTGAGAGAGATGTAGTGGGTTTATGTACATATGTGCATATCTATGTTGAGATAGACCTTAGTAAGGGTCTTCCAAACAAAATGGTTATTAGATGGAAAAGTTTTAAGTACACATAGGTCTTGGATTATGAGAATATAACATTTAGGTGTAGGATATGTCATATTCTAGGATATTTGCAAGCTACTTTCCCCATGCTTGAGCTCATTCTCCTAGGAAAAAAGGGATCAAATCAAATCCAAAGAGATGGTCTTTTCTAAAGGAATCAAATTTGGATACTGACATTGATTAGAATAAGATAAATCAATAATCAGATATCAACATTGATCATAATGAGGTAAATCAACAACCAAACATGAAAATTGGGGAATCCACTCATTTCTTAGGGGATATAGTAGAATAAATGGATATAGGGTTCCTCTTCAAGGGAGGTCATGGTAGTTGAATCCATTCTAGGTGGAACATAAAGGCATAATGAAATATATATCTTTGATCCAGATACATAACTATTTCCTTCTAAGAATCTTGATCTCTCACTTTGTTTCATAGTTAGTTTGTAAGTTTTAAACCTTTACAATAATGCAATGCACACACAAATTCTTAACACAAAAAATAAAACAATTTCAATCACACATATACACATAAATTTACCCTGGAAAACCAACAACCTTTTTTTAGAGCTGCACCTTTAATTCTATTCATCATCCAACTTCATTTTTTACAATATAATATAGAGGATCCCGCGACATCCAAAAATCCCATAATCCATTGACCTGGATTATATTACAACCTTAATTCTTTAACCAGAATTAGAAAACCATGGGCTGAAATATCATGCGCCACTAAACCACCAAAAGGGAAAAACTACCCTCGCAAAGGGTGAAAGACTACCCAAAAATTTGGCAAATAAACCCTCAAATTTTTTATCGGGGGCTTCGTCTCGAAAACCCTAATTGCTGAACTCACAATCGTGCAAAGAATATAACACATACCCAAAATTCTCCCACTGGTTGTTTTCTTTGCATACATGGGTCACATGCTTTCATGATAAAAAATCCAGGGAAAAAATTCCCATTGATTCTCTACACCAAGAGAACTTCTCAGTGTTCATAGACTTTATTAATGAATCTGTAACATTCTCCAAAGTGCCCTCCTTCACCAGCAACACCTTCTTCTCTTCGATCATGTCTTTGAAAAAATGATACTGAACATCAATATGCTTTGTCTTATAATGATAAAATAGGTTCCTCACAAGGAAGATTGCACTCTGACTATCACAATCTATACTTACAACTTGATGTACCAATCCAATACCAAAAGACAATCTCTATAACCATACTGATTCCTTGCTTGCATGAGTGGTTTCCATGTGTTCAAATTTTGTAGTTGAGAGTGCCACTATAGACTGTCTTTTGCTCATCCAACTGATTGCATCTCCAAATAGGTTAACCACATACCCTCTTGTATATCCTCTGCAATATAGCTATCTAGCCCAATCTACATCAACAAATCCATGTATGTCCAACACTCTATCCAATCCCGATCTTCCTTGGTAACACAATCTATAAGTAGTAGTGCCATACAAATACCTAAAAGCCCTCTTTATTTTTGCCCAATGCTCCTTCCCTGATTTTGGCATATACCTGCTCTAAACTCTCACTCATGTGCAATGTCTGGTCTAGTACAGACCATGAATACATCAAACTACCAACCACACTAGAATATAGAACATGGGACATGTCCTCTTCCTCTTCCTGTCTCTTCGGACACTAATATGCAGATAATTTTACACCTATAGGAATAGGGACCGTCATAGGTTTATATTCCTGCATATTAAACCTTTGCAATATTGACTCAACATATTTTCTTTGTGTTGTAACATTAAGAATTGATGGTTCATCACACATCTCCTGGGTTCAATTGGTGGAGAGGTTGACCTACATCTGGATACAATCATTCGGGCGATCAACGAGAACACTACACCAGTTGGTCGAGTAGTCAACGTTCATGTCGGTCATACAATCGACCAACAATCAAATATAGTTAGGTGGTGGAATGACCAACCCAACAATCGACTATGAGTTGGACGTGTAGGTGGTCGGGTTGATCATCCTTATCGAGCCGAATCAACATAGAGGATTTGGTGGAGTCAACTCTAACAATCGACGATTACATGTGGACAATATCTTTTGGATTCTATGGAAGACAGTTAGATCTTCAGGATATAAAAAGAGATCCCTTGGGTCATTATAAAAAGAGAGGATCATGGAGATTGTGCAATACATCATGTGGATCAAAATGTGCAAAATTCACTGTGATGTTATGATCACAATGTGATTTTCTTAAGTGTTGTAATGGTGTCTTTAGACACCACCTTTTGTCTTCAAAATGTTTTGTTCCTCTTCGATTATATGTAGTATTGTGTTCTCTTTTTAATGTCGTGGTCCACCCTATTCCCCAAGATGGTATCAGAGTGATGGTTTAAAACCTTGACTTGTTATCTGCAAATATTGTTGAGTCAGATTTGTTGTATGATTAACTCCAGGCCAGTGGTTTGTTGATTGGAACTTATTGAAACATACCAATTTATGTCTCAATATCAAAGATGGATTTGAAGATTGATCCCATTGTTCTGAATGGATCAAATTATGCAGTATTGACACCATATATGGAAACCCTATTGAAGGGAAAAGGACTGTGGCAGTATACAAAGGTTGTGATTCTAGATCCAATAGATGATCAAGAGATGTTCGTTGTTGATGGAAAGAAAGATGAGGTTTTAGGGGTCATCACAACCTACATCTCACGTGACATTCATTTTCACCTCAATAGATTCAATCGAGTTGATGAGAGCCACATCATGCAGTTGGAGAAAGAGTTGATCTCTCTCAATCATCATTCTTTTGAGAGAATGGAGGACTATTTGGTGTGAGTCAAAGAACTCTAGTTGAAATTGGAGGAATGTGGAAATAACTATCAGAAGAAGGTTGGAAAACTCATTGAGCTAGTCCTGATGAACTTCAGAACACCATTTGATGTGTTCATGTCAAATTTCCCCACTAAATGGAAATCACGCAAGGAAGATGGTAAAGATTACACCTCTAAAGCTTTCTATGGTCTTTTGATTACTAATCAACACAAATTGCTTGAAGAAGGCAGGCTTGGTGGTAAACATTGGGCCCACTTTCTCAAGGGAAAGGGAAATATGGATCCTAGGGATAGAGTACATTTTTATGCCTCTACATAAAAACTTGCGTACTGTGACCAAAAAACTCAGAGATAGGTAGATGCCCCCACAATGAAGTCGAAAGAAGAAGACATGTCAATACTGTTGAAAGATTGGACATGTGGATAAATTATGTTATAAGAAGAGAGATGATTTAGAAGAGAAGGTTAAACACCTTGAAGGAGACATTTCCACTACGCCGACCCACTGATAATTTCACCTTCCAAGTTAGAACTTATCAAGACTTCTTGTCTCATTCTATGCATAATGAGTGGGTAGTCCACTTTGAGTGCACTCATCACATGGATAAGAATGCCTCCTTATTCACGTGGTTGGATGAAGCTAAGGAGAGGAAGATATATGTTGTTGATGATTTTTCTCTCGATGTTGTTGGTCAGGGTGATTTTGCTTGTCGAGGTCTATCATGTGCCAAACCTCAATGCTAACTTGTTTTCTATTTCTTAGTTAATACAAACATGTAAGATTGTGGAATTTTGGCCAGATCGGTTTTATGTTCATGATCTAAAGAAAGGCAAGTCGATTGTTGCCAACAAGCTTCTCGATCTGAGGGATAGTTTGTACAAGTTTTGTGACATGACTCAAACCGACACTGAATTGACTGCACTTGTTTCTCATACCGAAGAACGAAGTTAGATTTGGAATTAGTGACTCAGACATCTAAATTTTTGAAGTCTACAAGCACATGCAACTCATAACATGGTTGCTAGTTTTCCGAAGGTGTTTCCCCCTAAAGGAGTCTTTAAGGGTTGTGTGCTTGGGAAGCATCATCAGGCACCGTTCCAGTCTAGAAAAGCACGAAGAGCACAAAACCTACTAGAACTGGTTCGCAATGATGTTTTCTACATCAATCTACCTTCACTGGCAAGTGAAAGGTACATTTTTACCTTCATTGATTATTTATCTCGCTTTACATGGGTGTAATTTATGAAGAATAAGAACCTTGTCTTTGAAAATTTCAAGGAGTTTTGGGCCTTTGCCGAAAAAAATGTGGTCGACCCATGAAATGCTTGAGAACAGACAATGGTGGTGAGTATGTAAATCGACCTTTTGAAGAATACCTACTTCGATATGGTATTGATTGGAAGCGGTCGATCCCTCACACACCTTAAAAAAATGATGTTGTAGAATGCAAGAATCTAATGTTAGTTGAAATGGCTAGATATGTTTTGAAAGCTAAGGATCTCCCTCCTCGCTTATGGGCTGAAGCAATGTATTGTGTAAATTATCTATTTAATCACATCTCAACTAGAGTTGTTCCTTCCATGACTCCAATCGAATGATGGTATGGGAAGAAGCCTTCAGTCGACCACCTCCGTGTGTTTAGATATTTTTCTTGGGATCACATTCCTAATGATTGCAGAAAGAAGTTGGATGTAAAGAGTCATGCTTTCATCGTGATGGGATACTCTGAAGAGTCTAAAGCCTATCGACTATTTGATCTTGTCAAATGACAAATTATTATCAGATGCAATGTATGGTTTGATGAAAAGTCTTCTGGCATCAAGTTGTTGAATTCCTCTTCTGGATTGTTGTAGGATGATTCCTTTAATGTTATCTATAACACTGGTTCTCCTGTTCCATACTTCAATTCTTCAACTGGATAGTCGAACATCCTTCCTGTTTTGACTGGATCATTGACCTTTGAGTCGACCAGTTCATCATCCTCGGTTTCGATTGGTCCGCTGAATAAAACCTCTATGACTTCTAATCAACCTACTGCAGAGAACCATAGTTCACATGTTTCTTGTCTACCCAAATGGGATGCCAAGACAATTGAGGCTGCTAGAGACGATGCTAGAGATGTCTCCTCCAGATGAAAAAATCGAAGTTACAAGCAACATGCTTGTGTTTCCTTGATGACTCGTGTTATTGAAACCTTTGATTTTGTTACCTACTCAGATGCTAAAGGAAAAATTGAATGGGAGCATGCCATGTAGACATAAATTGATTCTTTGTCGAAGAATCGTACTTAGGAATTAGTTCCTCGGCCATAAGGAAAGAACATTGTGAAGTGTCGATGGGTTTAGAGGAGAAAATTTACCTTTGAAGGTGTTGTTGAGTGACTTAAATAATGCCTCATTGCGAAGGGATTTTTTCTACAAGAAGGCATCGACTACACATAAACCTTTGCCCCTGTTGCAAAGATGTTGTTCAATTGATTCTTTCCCTTGTTGCTCATTTTGGATGGCTAATCCATCAGCTGGATGTGAATAGTGCATTTCTTCACGGAGACCTATCTGAAGAAATTTTCATGGAATAACCACCTGGTTTTGTGACAGATTCAAATTTGGTTTGTCGACTCAAGAAGTTGCTTTATGGTTTGAAGTAGGCTCCTCGAGCTTGGTATGTTAAGATCGTCAATTTATTTCTTCGACTTGGTTTCAAGTGATGTGAATCCGATCACAACTTGTATGTACTCCATATCAATGGAGACACCTTGATTGTTGTTGTATATGTAGATGACTTACTCATTACTGGAAATAATAATGATCTCATCCTTATATTGAAGAAACAACTAGCTTATTCCTTTGATATGATAGATATTGATACTCTGCATTACTTTTTGGGTCTTCAAGTATTGCCACTATGTGATGGATTTTTAATTTCTTAGTCTAAATATGTGATGGATTTTTTGACACGTTTTAAGATGGTTGATTGCAAGCCTTGTGCTACTCCTTTTCAGTCTAGAGTAAAGCTTACCAAAACCCATCAAACGCCTACAATATGTTAAGCCCTAAATTGTAGCACATTACCCCTTAATTGGGGCATATTACATTAGTATTGATATTTTATTTATGTCGGCTGGGGTCCATTAGTTGTAATTGTACCTCTTAGTCTCCTATATATACTAGGGAGACCTCTTCATTTAGAATCATCCTGTATTTGTGAATTCATATGATGTATAAGGAGATTACCCCCTCGAAGAGGCTTATTATATGAATTTATATCTTTGTCAAGGCGTTGAGTACTTTTTTTGAGGTTTTTATGCTATATTGATATTTGGTTCTTAACATTTGGGATCAGAGCTAGACAATCCTCGAGACCGGCTTCTTCAAAACAAGTCTTCTTGGCATTTTCACTACAATTTTTTTTTGGAAGGTTTATGGATATAGAATTTCTATGGTGTAGAGGAGACATATAGAGCTAATGTGGGTCTAAATTTTAGATCTTTTTTCATTAAATTTTTGGAGATACATTCTATTCAAGTTAGGGTTTTTGACTAGTCTGAAACAAGTCTTCTTGGAATTTTCACTCCCAATTTGTTTTGGCTTGGTTTCAGGTGTTGAAATTTTTACAGTATGAATGAGGAATAATGAAGTATCTTGTGTACATATTTGATCCCTTGATTCACTGTACTCTAAAATTTATTGTCTGAGGAAATTAGGGTTTTTGGTTGGTCCAAATTTTAGTCTAAAACATGTGTTCTTGGGAAAATTGTTATATATGACGCTACATAACTCCAAATTGAGTAAGATCGGTTCCATTGGTTAGGGTACGAACTGAAGTTTTACTGGTGTAAATTTCAAGTTATGAAGTGAATATAGTGACACGTGGAAATCCGTACAATTTCGCTCTCCACAGGGAAAAAATTAGCACATCTTGGGAAAGTTATCATAACATTCTTGTGGAGAATCCAATCTTGTTCTAACCTATGGGGTTGGAAAGAAGACACATCAGGATACCTCAGGCCGAAATTTTAGACTCATAAGGGATAAAATTGTAGAGCTACAATAGAAGAAAGGTCGACTAGTAGAATAATCTCCAAATCATGGTTTTAAAAGGTGCGATTTTGTTTTTGGAAAATTGCATATTTTTTGACTAGAAGATCCAATTGGGGTGATTCAAAAAGTGGAATAAAGTGGGATGAAAGGAGTATCACAAAAAATTGGGAGAATCTTAGGGATTTTTGTTTATATATGTATTATGACATCTCTAAACATAGGAGTCATCGTTACTTGTTAGTGCTACAACCCCGAGATAATGTGGTTCTTCCACGTACCTAGAGTATATCAGAAGGCCCCTTTTAAATGATTACGCATTAGAAAACACTACTACATATTTGAGCTCCCATGTACCTAGCGTATATTAGGAGACCCCCTAGAATCCTGAGACCAACTGAGTATACAATTTGGCCATCTTGTTGCTATAGTACACCAAGAACAACACTCGGGGAGATCACTCTCTAGTACCTGGGTAGTCAAATAGTACAACTAAGGGCATGATTAAGCTTCCTTAGTTAGTTCCCTGAGATATTGGGATGAGTACTATTTTTGGACCCCACACACATATCAAATAACTATAACACCTGACACTCCCTTTTCTGTGAGGACCTCTGCCTAAGCCAATTAAAAATTCCTACCTTACAGTGATACTTGGCCAACATACCACCAAAAAAGGGAAATTTTAAACCAAATAAGTCCTTGGACAATCCTACTTGGACTCTTGATGAAGGTGAAGAAATGCACAAGGACATAGATGATTTACAAAAGAAGGCAGTAACAGAAGATGAACTACAAAGGATGATGGATTCAACTGAAGTGAAGCTAGAAGAGATGATGAATACTAATATGGATGGATTAAAAGGGGAGATCATGGAAGGTTTGAAAAAGTTGCTAATAGAGAGGCCACCTCAAAGTGGTAATGTATCCCATGAAATTCATGATGAGGACACAAGGAAGATGAATCAAGACTAGAGAAATTCCATCTTTGGGTTGAAGACCAACCACTTGGATAAGATCATTATGAGGAAGTTTGATGGCAAGGATCCAATCACATGGATACTCTAGATGGAGCAGTTCTTTGATCTACATGATGTGCCACACACACAAAAGGTACGAATTGCATCCTTATATTTAGAACCTAATTAGTTTGTGTGGTATTGATGGATTTTTTTCTCACAAATCACTTGTCACTTGGAGAATTTTCATGGAAGAAATGATAGCACAATATGAGGATACAAGGAGCAATACCTTCTTTAGCCAATTGATAAATCTCAAGCAAAAGGGTTCAGTTACAGAGCACATTGAGAACTTCCAAAGATTGAATATAAAGGTAACAAATATTCCATATGAGCACCTGATTGATGTCTTCATGGGAACTTTAAAGGATAACATTCAACATGATGTTCTCCTTTGGGAACCCAAATAATTGGAGAATGCGTTCAGGGTGGTGAGAAATTTTGAAAGTAAAAATCTGGCTATGACTACTAGAAGGACCACCCCTAACATCTATCAAGAGGATAATGTTCCTTCTTCTAAACCACCTCAACCTACAAGGTTGACACCTCAACAATTGGAGGAAAGAAAAGAAAAATATTTATGCTTTAATTGTGTCTACAAGTATAGTAAGGGACATAAGTGTGGTGAGAAGAAATTATTCTACATAGATTGTGAAGAGGAACAAGAACAAGAACAAGAACAAAAACCATCTCAAGATGAATATGTAGAAGAGATTTCTTCTGAAGAGATAACTCCCACCATATCATGTCATGCATTGGATGGAATTAGCACTCCTCAAACCCTCAAGATCAAACGATATATCAAAAAGAAAAAAAGTGATAGTGCTAATTGATTCTGGTAGTACTCATAATTTTATTCACTGTAAATTAGCCAAAGCTCTCAATTGCTTTATATATCCAGTGCTAGAGTTTCAAGTAATGATTACGAATGGAGGAACTATCAATTTCTTAGGAAATTTCCATAAGATCAATCTTATTATGGGGGAATATGTAATGAATAATCCAATTATATATATACCCATGGGTGGTGTTGATGTCGTACTAGAGGTCCAATGGTTACAATCATTGAGAACAATGGCTTTTAATTTTCAAGAAATTTTCATTAAATTTTCATAGGAAGGAAATGAATTAAATTAAGGGGTATCACTGGGAAACCCAATAAGATGGTAAAATCTAATGGCATGACAAAATTATTGAAAAAGAGGCATCACGGTGTAATTGTACAACTATGATCACTAGATGTTCAAACATCTAAGACATCTATTCCTCTAGATATCCAAGGGATCATTGATAAGCATTCCAAAGTATTTGAAGATATTCCCAGAGGTCTTCCACCCACTCACAATCATGATAACGTTTTTCACTTAATTCCTGGGAGTGTTCCTCCTAACATCATGCCTTACATATACCCTTATGCCTAGAAGAGTGAAATTGAGCATATGGTTGAAGAAATGTTAGAGGCTGGCATTATTAGACCTAGCCAAAGTTCTTACTCTACACCAGTGGTAATGGTACTCAAGAAAGATGGAACATGGCATATGTGTCTATATTATAGAGAGATCAACAAGATCATCGTTAAAGATAAGTTTCCCATTCCCATCATTGATGAATTGTTAGATGAAATACATGGAGCAATCTACTTCACAAGTTGGATCTTCGTTCAGGGTACCATCATATTAGAATGAAAGAAGAAGATATCCCAAAAACAACATTCAAAACTCATGAAGGCCATTATGAGTTTTTGGTCATGCCTTTTGGCCTTACGAATGAACCTTCCACATTCCAAGGGTTGATGAATTCCATTTTCAATACCTTCCTTCAAAAATTTGTGTTAGTATTTTTTGATGATATACTAATCTATAGCAAGTCTTGGGAAGATCGAATTCAACATGTTGACAGGGTGCTACAACTACTAAAGGAGAAACAACTGTATGCCAAACAATCCAAATGTTTCTTTAGGGTGAAGGAGGTAGAGTATTGAGGTCATATTGTATCTCATGAAGGTTTCAAGGTAGACTCTAACAAGATTAAATCCATGATGGATTGGCCGATTCCAAAAACATTGAATAATCTTAGAGGATTTTTGGGTTTGGCAGGTTACTACCACAAGCTTGTTAGGAACTATGGAAGAATAGCAGCACCTTTAATTGCATTAACTAAGAAGGATGCATTTTCATGGACTCTAGAGACAACTCAAGATTTTGATCAAATTAAAGAGGAAATGTGCAAAACTCTTGTCTTGACCACACCAGAATTCAAAAAAACATTTATTATGGAATGCGATGCCTTGGGAAATGGTATTGGTGTTATTCTAATGCAAGAAGGAAGGCCCCTTGTTTTTGAAAGTTGGCCACTCAAGGGAAAAGACTTACACAAACTCATTTATGAGAAGGAAATGATGGCAATAATACATGCATTGAAGCAATAACGTCCTTACCTAATAGGTAGGCACTTCAAGGTCAAAACAAATCATGATAGTCTTAAATACTTCTTAGAATATAGACTATCTTCAAAAGAGAAACAAAAATGGGTGACGAAGATGTTGGGTTATGACTTTGAAATCATCTACAAAAAAGGGAATCAAAATGTTGTGGCATATGCACTCTCAAGAAAGGATGAAGATGTTGAGGCATTTCTCTGTTCTATCTTTATCATCCAACCTGATTGGATAACAGAAGCAAGGGATGAATGGAAGAGTGATGAAGAAGCATGGACTCTCATTCAAAGGTTGCAACAGGATTCTAATGCATCCGATACATTTACATGGAAAAATGATTCATTATGGTAAAAATATCACTTATATTTATGGAAGAACTCCCAATCCAAACAAAAGGTACTTTTGGAATTGCACACCTCTCCAGTAGGAGGGTACTCAATATTTTTGAAAACCTATCACAGGGTTAAGAGGGAATTTTTTAGGATGGCCTTAAAACTGATGTTAAAAGGTTTGTGGCAGAATTTTTGGTTTTCCAACAAAATAAGGTGGAAACAATTAAGACCCCGGGTCTTTTACAACCATTATCCATTCCAAGTCAATGTTGGGAGGAGGTTTCCATGGATTTCATCACAAGGTTACTGAAGTCGAAAGGAAAGAGTGTCATCATGGTGATTGTTGATAGACTTACGAAGTACACACACTTTTGTGCTCTCTCGCATCCTTTCAAAGCCAGTACAGTTGGTACCGCATTCATGCAGATAGTTCAAAAGATACATGGGAGCCCAAAGATTATTGTAAGTGATAGAGATCCCATATTCACTAGACATTTTTGGATAAAATTGTTTTCTTGTTTGGGTACTCAATTGACTCATAAATCATATTATCATCCTCAATCTGATGGACAAACTGAGATAATGAAAAAATGTCTGGAAGGCTACCTTTGTTGCTTTGTCTATGATAAACAAACACAATGGTTCAAGTGGTTACCCTTGGCAGAATGGTGGTATAACACTTCCTTTCATACTACAACAAAAATGACACCATTTATGGCACTTTATGGATACCACCCACCATCCATCACTTCTTCTCTAAAATAAAAATCTAAGGTTCAAGAAGTGGAATATCACATCGAGAATCAACAACAAGTTGTCCAACTCTTAAAGAACAACCAGACCATGGCACATAATCGCATGAAACAACAAGCAGATCAACATCGTAGTGAAATAAGTTTTGAAGTAGGGGATTGGGTATTTTTAAGACTACAACCATACAAACATATGTCCCTCAAGCAAGCTAATAAAGATAACAAGTTATCACCGAATTACTATGGCCCTTATAAGGTGTTGCAAAAGATTGGTACTACGACATACAAATTGGAGCTGCTTGCATCTTCGCGAGTACATCCAGTTTTCCATGTTTCATGCTTAAAGAATGTTATAGGTGACAAAATCCCAGTTCAAACTATATTTCCAAAATTTGACGAGGAATAAAAAATCATATTGGATCCTGAAGCTATCACTGACACAAGAATTCACTAGCCGAGGAATAGATCAATTTCAGAGTATCTAATTAATTGGAAGAAACTATATGCTAAAAATTCCCATGGGAAGATGAGTCTTTTATACAGAAGCATCTATAACTACTCAAGCGTTGAGGAAAACACTTGTCTGAAGGGGAGGGGCATGTTAAGCCCTAAACTGTGGCACATTACCCCTTAATTGGGGCATATTACATTAGTATTGTTATTTTATTTATGTCGGCTTGGGTCCATTAGTTGTAATTGTACCTCCTAGTCTCCTATATATACCAAGGAGACCTTTTTCATTTGGAATCATCCTATATTTTTGAATTCATATGATGTATAAGGAGGTTTCCCCCTCAAAAAGGTTTATTATTTGAATTTCTCTCTTTGTCAAGGCGTTGAGTACTTATTCTGAGGTTTTTATGCTATTTTGATATTTGGTTCTTAACACAGTCTATGCTACTCTTTATCAACAATTGGTTGACAATTTATTTATCTTACTCATAGTCAACCTCACATTTCCTTTACTGTTAGTATGGTTTCTCGGTTTATGTAGGACCCTAAAGAAAGCCACTGGAAAGTAGTCAAATTTTTTTTCTATTACCTCAAGGGTACCACTCATTTTGGTATCAAGTATTGTTGAAGCTCATATTCATTGGTCGACTTCACCGACTCTAATTGGGTTGGAAACAATGATGATTGAAAGTCCATTTATGGCCATGTGTTTCACTATAGCATTGGAACATTGTTGTGGTTGTGCAAGAAACAAAAGGTAGTCTCGTTGGCGACTACAAAAGTAGAATATCGTGGCATAATTCAAGCAGGTACTGAAGCAATATGGATTCACCAGATTTTGGGAGAACTTGGCCTCCCTGTTCAGACCTTGACTACAATCTACTGTGATAACCATAGTTCCATACACATTGTCGACAATCCTTTTTCCCACAATAACAAGAAGCATGTTGAGCTCCATGCTCACTATTTAAGACAGTTGGCCCGTGAGAACATTGTCTCTCTTGAATATTGTAGAATTGATGATCAATTTGATGATGTCTTCACCAAACCTTTAGCTAAAGCCATATTTATCAAGATCTGCATGATGCTTGGGCTTTAAGAAGCTGCAATTATTGGGGGGTGTCATAATGCAATAATTTCACCTCCTGGATGTATGTTGATGGGAGGTTGTTGGAACATCAAGAATTAATGGTTCATCACACATCTTTTGGGTTCAGTTGGTCGAGAGATCGACCTACATTTGGATACATTTGGTTGGACGATCGACCATAAAACTAGACCAATCAGTCGATTAGTCGACATTCCTGTCAATCGAACAATAGACCAACAATTGAAGATAGTCTAGCRGTGGATTGGTCGACCCAACAATCGACTACAAGTTGGATGCGTAGGTGGTTGGGTCGAGCATCCTTGTTGAGTTAACTCGACATAGTGGATTTTGTGGAGTCAACTCTAACAAATGATGGTTACATGTGGAAAAGATATTTYAGATTCTATGGAAGACAATTAGATATTGAGGCTATAAAAAGGAGACCCCTTGATCATTATCAAAAAAGAGAGGATCATGGAGATTGTGCAATAGATCATGTGGATCAAAATGTGCAACATGCACTGTGATATTCTGATCACAGTGTGGTTTTCTTAAGTGTTGTAAGGGTGTCTTTAGATACCACCCTCTATCTTCAAAATTTTTTGTTCCTCTTCAATTATATGCATTACTGTGTTATCTGTTTCATGTCATGTTCCTCCTTATTCCCCAACACTCTGGTTCAACCAAAGTTTCTTGTTTTCCATTTTCTCTTAGTTTCCATGCCCAAAATAAAATTTCCAACACCAAGATCTTTCATGTCAAATTTAGAGGAAAACTAAGTTTTCACTTCTTGGATAATTTTATTGTTGTTTCCTATCAACAACATATCATCCACATACAAGACCAAATAAATAAGATGATCACCTACTAATTTGAAATACACACATTCATTGGTTTTGCTTTTTCTGAAGCCAAGTCCCAATATATAAGTATCAAATTTTTGATGCCACATCCTTGGTGATTTCTTCAATCCATAGAAACACTTTTTCAACTTGCATACTAGCTCTTTATTTCCCTTCACTGCAAAGCCTTCTGGCTGCTTCATGTAGATTTCTTCTTCTAGATCCCCATGTAGGAATGTTGTCTTCACATCCATATATTCTACTTCAAAATCAAAATAAACAACAACAAATAAAATAAATCTAATAGAAGTTAGCTTGGCAACATGAGAAAAAATTTCACCAAAGTCAATTCCCTCCACCTTTGCCTTATGCATTTAAATTCTACTTAAACACCCATTTTCTGCCAATGTGCTTTCTTCTAGATGACAACTGCACTAGATCCCAAGCCTCATTTTTGTCCAAGGTTTCCATTTATTCAACCATAGCCTTTTTCTAGAGTTTTCCATCCTCTAAATCCATTGCCTCCCTAACAGTTCTAGGATCGTCACCAGTAACAAACAAAGATGAAATTGAATGAAAATTAGGTGGAGTATACCTTTCTGGTTTCCTTCTTTCACAAACTGATCTCCTCAATATTGGAGTATGAGGCTCTTCTTCTTTTAATTCCTATTATTTTGTACAATTAGATTCATTATCCTTCAATTCAAACTCTATTTTATTTGGTTCTTCCTCCCTTGGTAGGACTTCTTGTATGACAACATCTTTGATTTCTCTAAATAACACATTTCGATTATACACTACCTTCTTCCTTTATGGGTTCCAAAGCTTATAACCTTTCATACCATATTTACAACCAATAAAGATACACTTTTCAACCTTTTCATCCAGCTTATTCCTATTTTCCTTTGGAACCTGTACATAATCATCACAACAAAAAAACATGGTATGTGTCAGATAGGGTTTCTTACCAGTCCATAAATCATGTGGAATCATGTCATCCAACAATGATGAGGGTGATCGATTTACCAGGTAACATGCAGTGTCCATTGCCTCTACCCAGAATTCATGTCCCAGCCTAGCACCACTGAGCATGCCCCTTGCTCTTTCCATCAACGTACTGTTCATCAATTCCACAAATCCATTCTACCGAGGTGTGTATGGAGTAGTATTCTACCTTGCTATACCACATTTCTTATAGAATTCCTTGAATTCATTCTCATATAATTCTCCACCATTATCCATCCTCAACACCTTGATTTTCTTCTCTGTCTGATTTTCCACAAGAGCCTTAAACTCTTTAAATTTTTCAAATACTTCAAATTTATTCTTGAGGAAATAAATCCATGTATTCTTAAAGAAGTAATATAGAAATGAGACAATACACAGATTTACCTAGTGATGGAATCATCACAGGTCTAAACACGTCACTATGTACTAACTGTAAAACTCCCCTTTCCCTCGTAGCACATAAGAGAATCTTACCCGATTATTCTTCCCATATAAACAATATTCATATAAATAAATATCTATAGAGTAATTTGACATACCTTCAACCATACCTTTACCATGTAGTACTCAAAGCCCCTTCTCTCTAATATGCCCCAGTCTTTGATGCCACAACATAGTATTTTCTCTAGAGACTGAAGGAGTTTTTCCTTCTTTAGTTCCAATCTCAGGAACAACGAAACAGTTGCACCCGTCACTAATAATGCTTCCCAACAACTTATATAGAGTTCCAATCTAAAATCCCCTCAACAACGCCATTTCTGCTCGAACCATCCTGCATGTTTTCTTTTCAAACACTATTTTTACACTTTCATCGTCCATCTCGCTTATAGAAATCAAATTCCTGGCCAATCTTGGGATGTGCAAAACACTAGGGAGTGTTCTAATCCTACCATCCATGAGCTTCAACTTGAATTTTCCTCATCCTACAATTTTGGCTATCGAGTCATCTCTTAGAAAAATATCACCCCCATCATACCTTTTATACTCACAAAACTACTCCCTGTGAAGAGTCATATGAAAGGATGCACCTGAGTYGACCAACCATGCCTCATGATCCACATGTGTGCTTGAAGAAGCSAAGTACATATCCCCTCCTTCATCTACATAGGTTTTTTTATTCTGTATAAGGGGCATCATCAGATCCCTTCCTTCTCTCAACACTTTTGGATTTACATTGTTTCTTATAATKCCCTTCTTTTCCACATCTCCAACATACCTTTACGAATTTTCCTAGAGATTTACATCTTCCTCTAGTTTTAGATCTCCCACTTGAGGTCTTATTTTTATTTATTTYCTGTGAGTGTCCTCTTACAAATAAGGCATCTGTCTTATGGATTTCCATGTTTTTCCGCCTCATCTCTTTCGACAACAAGGATGAGACCACATCATTGAAAATTAAAGTAGTTTCATTACTACCTATGGACAAAACCAAACTATRCCATGAGTTTGGTAAAGAGAAAAATAAACTGATACACTTATCTTCATYAGAAATCTTAATATCAATAGACAATAACTAACTCACCACATTATTGAAGGTGTTTAGATGCTTTGTTATCGAGTCTCCATCTTTCATCCTTAGGTTGCACAACTTCTTCCATATAAAAAATTTGTTTACCAGGGACTTAGAATGATACAAAGCCCCTAACTTATTCCATAATTCCTTGGTTGTAGCTTCCCCTGATACATTCAATAATACTGAATCTAAGAGACACAACCAAATTTTTCTCTTTTCCTTCCGATCCAACTTTGTCTAGTTTTCTGTTGACATTCCCATAGGATCAATGGATCTACAATGATCCATTGATATTTGTCTACCGAAATATATTCCATCTCGAGCTTCCATAGCTCAAAACTTTGGCCATTAAATTTTTTCGATCTCTATTTTTGAACTACTCGTCATTTCTTTTCACCACAAGAATTGATACCATAGAGCTCCCTCTGTAACAAAGTTTATCACATACTCGAGCCAAACCCTTAGCCACAAAGTTGTCCCCCCGAATCCAATAGCTTCTCTAATACCAAATGTAAGTTTTAAATCTTTTAAAATAATGCAATGGACACACAGATTCTTAACATGGAAAATAAACCAATTGCAATCACACCTATACACATAGATTTACCCTAGAAACCCAGTGGGTAAAACCAACAACCTATTTTAGAGCCACACCTCTAATTCTATTCATCATCCAACTTCATTGTTCACAATATAATATATAGGATCCCGTGAAATCCAAAAACCATAATCCATTGAACCACATTTGATTACAACCTTAATTCCTTAACCAAAATTAGAAAACCATGGGCTGAAATACCATGTGTCACTAAACTACTAAAGGCGAAAAACCACCCTTGCCAAAGGTGAAATACTGCACAAAAGTTTGGTGAATAAACCCCCAATTTTTTTTTTTTCAGGGGCTCTGCATCCAAAACACCTAACAGGGGGACCCACAATCATGCAAAGAATATAACACATACCCAACATAGTTAATGTGAATCCTTCAATGGGGTGACAAGAAGTTAAAAAGAAGAAGGGGAAAAGGGAAAGATTGAGGATTATTTTTTAAACGGAAAAAATGATATGTATATTAATTATGTAATTTAGATCTTGTAAGTGAAATATGCACATATACTCTTGTAAGTGCAATATGTAACTCTATTTTCTTTTATTTGTATCATGATTTGAATACCCCAAAAATGTAATTTTCATTTTATAATGGAATAGAATTTGAATTTTTTTCTTGGAAAAAAAGATAAGTTTACTTCTATGTTATACATCTAGCGTGCTCTATGATTCAAATTCTATTGACTATACTTTTGGATATTGTACCAACTACTTCAATACCCTATGTAGGCACCGGGGTATAAATTTTACGGGCACTCCTACCGGTCAAGTAAATTTTTTACGATGGGTTTCTTCTTGAGACTTATTTTTATTTTTGCCCGTCATTTAAACATTATGTGTCATATGTGTTTTTGTTCATTTTTATTATAAATACAAAAGCATCCCAGACACACGTAAAATTATTATGAAATTGCATTTAACATAACATCGTCAAACCGTTTCACATGGAATACAAAACCACTAAAAACATAAACAAAAAAACTTAACATATTACCTTGATATAGCAACTTGCACATGGTTTCAATTTTGAAAGTCACAAAATAAGAGGTTCCATCTTCTTTCTATGCCTGAATTCCCCATAGATCCAATCATTGTACAAAAACAATCAACCAAACACTAAGTAGTATGCATGCGATGATGCTAAGATAGCTACAACCTACGTGAAAAGGAAAAAAGTAGTTACAAATAGTTTTTGTAAAAATAATAATAAAAGTTATGGATTGCAAAATTTGAAATAATTATGGTTATGAATATAATGAAATAATACATATTACTGAATTATTGTGGATTTGCTTTTATAAATAACTACTACTAATGTTTTATAAAATGAAATGAAATAGAGCTTGTGAGAGGCCTACCACATCCATGTTTATTCTTATTATAAGGATTTAGGAAGACATTAAAAACATAGGTGGGAAGGTATTTAAATGTGGATTCTCAAAAACCAAATATAATGAGAAAATAAGTGTGCAAGAAGGTGTTTTCTAGCTTCAACCAACATAAGACAATTTCCATCAGTGCAATTGCAATTTAATATTAATGAACCTTACCTCTCTAGATAGTTGCATGCAGGTTTTGGATAGGGTTTCTGAACCCTTGATCTTTTCTTCCCTCTCAACCTTCAATTTTCAACCTGGAGGATGTGATAGAGTCCAATTTCCAAAGAATCCCCATGACTTGTAAGTTGTGAGCGTGGAGGTGGTGCTCAACATGTGCTATAATATTTGTAACTTATGCAATGTGCTATGCATGCAACTTGCAAGTTGCAACCTCCATCTGTTATAGAATTTGCAACTTGTACTATGCATGACCTTTGCTATAGAAATTATAACTTGTGTTACGTATACTTTACACAAAAATCAACATTCAAATTTGGGAAATTATTATTATATATTATATATATATATATATATATATATATATATATATATATATATATATATATATATATATATATGGTCAAATTTTTGATTTTCAAATTGAGGATTTCAAATTTTTTTGAGGATTTCAACGAACAAATAGATTATGTCGAACCAAATGTGCAAGGAGAAATTTTAACAGAATATCCCCTGTCGGTCGGAAACAACTCCGACTTGGATTTATATAATTGGCAGATAGAAAATTGCGAAGCACATTCAAAAGATTGCTGATCCATCTAATCCATTCCAATAAAACATCCAAGAACATGTTTTTCAAACCAAGCAATACCCATAGTATATGAGAAAAGGATCCGATAAACACCCACTCTAATCCCGACCAACATTAGGACGAAAAATCCACTACGCTATAATGAACAGAACACACCATCGACACACGTCGAAGATGTTTCTAAATCTGTGGTAGAATAGGGTAGAACCCAAAGCCTGGTGGAAACTTTCACAGGCCAAGCTACAATATCGTGGGAAATGAATTCCCCAAGACTATAAACATGGACAACCATGTTGAATTATTTTATAAAACACTTTGGAGAGAAGAAGCTAGCTAAAACAACCGACTTTCCCCTCTTCAAAATTGGATACGATCCCATGGAACACTTTCATCGCAGTGAAAATGAATGGCGCAAAATAGGCTATAGGTATGAAAGGGTATGAATGCATATGTTTCCAAATATGCTAGACGAAATGCCAAACAAATGGTACAAAATTGAAGAAGCATGTGGTCACACAATCAACTGGTCTGACATTAAAGAAAATTTTATCAAAGATTTTGAATTCACCTCGGAGGAGGAGCACTTAAGAGAAGCATCCCAACAAATTAAAATTTTTCTTGAAAAACTGACACCAACCATGCAGAAAGAAAAAAGGAAAAATGAAGGTCCACATAGGATTGGCATCGACATGCCACTTTATTTTGACAGAGAATAACAAAAGTATAACTACTCGACTAATCGACATGGAAAACACAAGTTTTCATAGCCAAATATTTTGGTGGAGAAGTGATCACCCAACCATGCAAAATTATCTAAAGTCAATATTAAAAGTAACCAAGGAAGAGAAACATGATCTAGAACAAGCCAACTTTCCAGAAAGTTTCAGTAAATTCGAATAAGTGGAACCTCCACAGACAGAACAAGTAGAGCAACAAGAAAACTCAAAAGAGAAACAATAACAAGGGGAGGAGCACATTAAATAAACTCTTCTAGAAAAATACTCTCTCAACCCGACTAAGGATAGGGATAAGAAAACATAACAAGGGCCAAAACAATATCAACAACCTCCTTTGCAGCAAGAAACACAATAGAGACAACAAAACAAGACAATCAAAGGAAGAAATGTCGAGTAGACCCAGACATCTTAGCACCAACAACATGCAACACATGGTAAGGATAAAGAAGAGAACTAAACAAAATCCTTAGAGAAGGATAAGAAGAATAAGTCATCAAGAATCATCATCAAAACAACCCGACCATCCATCCCATCAGGATCAACTATGGAAACCACATTTGACCCAACAACAATATATGATCAACACTTGTTCGAATTATATGACGTTATATCGAAGGAGTCATCAAAGAGATGGAAAAACGTTATCAAGGAAGGATGCAATTTTTCAAAGATAAAGGATGAGAAAAATAAAATGTTACAAAAGTGCAAAGAAGAAGTCAAGGAGCACTTGGGGATTGAGAAACCGATAGAAAATGAAAACCCCATGGTAGGATTCAAAGACTTTGTTGAAATTTTGGTAAAAGCTAATACAACAAGTCAGTATCAAATCTACCATATTTGATAGGAAAAATAGAACATGCAGTAGCAACAAAAGAAGGAAGTTAGTGATAGTCAAAAACTTCAAGAATAAACAACCACCATGCTGACTTAAAAATACACCAAATTCAAAGAGATTAGACAAAACTTGGAAGAAACCACCAAGCATGCAACACCTTTAAATTTGGTGGTAAGTAATTGGCCATCCTACTTTGCAGCCACATACAACAAACTCAGAGTACAAAAAGTTGTGGTTGAGAACATAGAAAAAATAGAAATATGACGACTAACTTAAAGATAAAATATGCTCTCACAAACCAACTAGACAAATAAAGAGTAGTGGAAACACAACTGCCACAACAGGAACAAGAATAGCAAAGGGAAGACCATAAAGCATAGATAGAGACCAATAAAATAGTCCTTTGCCTCAATTAAGTCAGGGAAAGTATTCAACAGACATAACAACAGATCGACCTGAAGTCGAACGTTGTGCACCAGGAAGAAATAATAGAAAAATCAAACCTTGTAGGAAAAATGAAGACACAAGGTCTCGAAGAAAAACATTCAATTAATGCATGGCATGAATTTACTAAACACATGCAACAAACACCACCTAATATCCTCTAGACAACCTTTGAAGTCAATCCGCAAAGTAGAGAAGAACGAATAGTCGATTCGATCAATGGCAAAGGAATAATGCCAGAAGGATAGTTGGACAAGCCTACATAGCTTCTTTAGACATCAACAAACCCATCGCCAAAGAATTTTGTCTATCACTCTCTCTCTTTCTTTTTCTCACTTTTTCTACCAAATGTAATAAACAAACCCCATCTTTCTCGGGACGAGCAAGGAAATGAGGTGGGTGAAGATGTTGTAAGGGATAGCCGACTATGTCGATTAGACTCGACAATCAACTAAGAATTAGTTAATCGAGTTGAAGTCAGAATTACAAGTCGGTCGAAGTATCTATTAAGCCGATTAACCAAGGCAGTTAAGTAGTTACAACTTCCTGGCAACTCAACATGTATGCATTAATAGATGATCATGTATCAAGGAAAGTGTCTCTTTTGTGTTGTATTGACACATATATAATAAAATTTTGTTTATTGGTCTCTCACTACTTTGTGTATGTAACCTCTATGATTTTCTTGCTTATGTGATGAACTATTGGTAACATTCCCTACTTTTCCCTAGATTACAACACAGACCGTGAATGCCTATTTTTTTTTATATATTCTCCCCTGTGAGAATTCTTCCATGAATAAGAGTCCAACATAAAATATTGATTTTCGGGAGACTGTTAGTGTGCCATACTACTTTCCAATCCCTTGAGCAATGGAGGATGGATTTCTGACTCAACAAATAATCATATCCTTTCTTGACAGGGTATCCTCGAGAACCCTAGCCTCTCGAATCTCTAGTTTGCTTAAAAGTGGGGGTGCATCCTCAGAGCTTGTGTATGATCAGTTGGGCTGAGTCTGATAGGTGATATGGTGGTTCTATGGGCGACTGACCTTTCCAAGATTAAGAAGAGTTTCACCGTGAGGAGATGTCTATGAGAGTGAACTTACTATGACCTTGCAACTAAATTAAAAGTGGTGAAATGGAATGGTTTTCCCCAAGAGGTGGAGCACCCATGATACTATCTTCCAAAGGTTTATCTTTTTCCCATTCCATGGAATCCAGGTGCATTTAACTTGAATCACTTTCATCGATGCTTTGAGTAGCCTCCATATAGGAGATCCTTTCTGATCTAGGGGACTATTTTCTAGATTTATGAGTCAGTTTCCATTTAGATATTTTCAAAGGATGACCTGTTTCCACCAATCAGATTTCCCAGAGAAAGTTTCCATAGAACTTTGGCTCCCAAAGCTAGATTATCAAGTGAAGGATCTCTTATCCCAAGGCCCCCATTTCATCTTGGAGCTTTGGCAATGTTCTAGTTAATTAGGTGATATTTTGTGGTGTTTTATTTTCCTCCTTTCCAGAGGAATTTTTTGATTTCTTGAGTGATGGAGATCTTGACATAGGATAGAGAAAGAAAAAGAGAGAATTGTAATATTGGGAGGGAAGAAAGAAAATTTTTGATAAGGATGACTCTGCCGACCGGGTTTAACCATTGCAACCCCCATTGATGAATTTTAGACTTGATTTTATCCATTGTTTGAATCTAGGCTGCAAAAGGATTAGAACCAGAACAAATAGGAGTGCCTAAATACTTAAAATAATTCCATTTTTCTGCATGCTAGAATTGAAAGATATGAGCTATGGCTGTAGCAGTTCTATCATTGATGTTCTAGGTGTATAATTTTCTCTTACCCTTATTAATTAAACCCACATAGGCTTCCAAATAATTATACAAAACTCTTTGGAAGCAAGAGGGAATCGTGATGGAGGACCCCCCAATAAGGAGTGTATCATCATCAAATTATGAGTTATTGATTCTTCTTGCACCCTACACAATTTGTATCCTAGGGATGAATCGACCCACTCGGGATCTCTATAAACTTCTACTCAAGGATTTTGTCATTAGAATGCATGGGGGATAATGAGCATCCTTGTCTCAAACCCCTTGATATTTAGAAAAAATAAGAGGGACGACCAATCACCAATGTTGTTGTCCAGGGCCTTTTGATGCAATCATAGATCCAATCCAAAGAATTTCCTCCAAATCCAAATCTAGTGAGGAATGACATCAAGAAGCTATGTCTTTGTCAAAGGAATTTTTCATATATAATTTGATAACCATTCCCTTTTCTTTCCAAGATTTACTTGAATGTATGGCTTCTTGAACTAAAATGATCTTATCCACAATTTGATGTTTCTCAACAAATCCCCCTTGATTGGGATAAATCAACTTGTGGGGAGAGGCTTTATCTGAGTCACTATAACTTTGGAGATTATTTTATAGGAGACATTGCATAAAGAAATGGGCCTGAATCTTGCAAAGGAGGAAGGATTATTTTCCTTAAGGATCATAGAAAAAAAGGTGGAGTTTATGCCACTACTGACATTGCTGACATTTGAACATATTGAACCATTTAGACTACATATTTCATAATTATCTGCTAGCATTTTTTATAAAAGTGTGTTGAGAACCCATGAGTCCCTGGGGAGAACGATTTTATTGCCTCCCGAATTTATTTTTTAGATACTGCTTGGTCTAACATTTCATTTTCCTCCCTTATGATTAAGCTAGGAATATTGTCCAACATTCTTTCCTGGGCTTCCCAATTCTCTCCTCCTTCTTCCTGGTATAACTTTTCATAGTGCCTTCTAGCACTCTATTTGAGTTGGTTTTGTCTAGAGATGACATCTCCTTTTTCGTCCTTGACTTATTTTACCTTATTCATCCACAATCCAATTTTCTCTTGCCTGTGGAAGAAATTGGTGTTCTTGTCACCTGTTTTTAGCCATAAGCTTTGTGACTTCGATCTCTACTTTTATTCCTCCATTCTTTCTAATCCGTGGAATGTGGAGAAGGTTTATCTATCCTCTTTTATGAGTTCTTTGGAGACCAATTCCTTTTCTGATTTGTCAGGTATTGTTTTCATCCTTTCCAATGTTGTTTTTTTTTTCTTCTTCTAGGCTTCGATGGATTGACAATCTTTTGAATGTGCTTCATAATTCTCTATATTCCAATTAGATAAATATGAGTTGAAGTTGTGTCCGAGCGACATCAGAGATTCCGTTAAAATTTCTCCTTGCACATTTTGTCCGACATAACTTCTTCAGACATCAACAAACCCAACACCAAAGAATTTTGTCTATCACTCTCTCTCTTTATTTTTCTCTCTTTTTCTACCAAATGTAATAAACAAACCCCATCTTGATCGGGACAAGCAAGGAAATGAGGTGGGAGAAGATGTTGTAAGGGCTAGTCGACTTTGTCAAATAGACCCGACAGTCGACTAAGAATTAGTCAGTCGACTGTCGAAATCGGAATTACGAGTCGGTCAAAGTATATGTTAAGTCGATTGACCAAGGTAGTTAAGTAGTTACAACTTCCTGAAAACTGAACATGTATGTATAAATAGATGATCATGTATTAAGGAAAGTGTCTCTTTTGTGCTGCATTGACACATACATAATACAGTGTTGTTTCTTGGGCTCTCACTACTTTGTGTATGTAACCTCTATGCTTTGCTTGATTATGTGATAAACTACTAGTAACATTCCCTACTTTTCCCTAGATTACAACATAGACCCCAAATGCCTCTTTTTTATAGATTCTCCCATGTGAGAATTCTTCCATGAATAAGAGTCCAACATAAAATATTGATTTTTGGGAGACTATCAGTGTGCCATATTGCTTTCCAGTCCTTTGAGCAATGGGGGATGGATTGATGACTCAACAAATAATCATATCCTTTCTTGACGAGGTATCCCCAAAAACTCAATCTCTCCAATCTCTAGTTTGCTTGCAAGTGGGGGTGCATCCTCAGAGCTTGTAGATGATTAGTTGGGATGAGTCTAATAGGTGAGTTGGTGGGTCTATGAGGGACCAACCTTTCCAAGAGTTAGAAGAGCTGCACCATGAGGAGGTGTCTGCAAGAGTGAAATTACTCTGACCTTGCATCCAAATTAAAAGTGGTGAAATGACATGGTTTTCCCCAAGAGGTGGAACAACCATGATACTATTTGACCATAGGTTTATCTTTTTCCCATTCCATAGAATCTAGGTGCATTTAGCTTGAATCACTTTCATTGATTCTTTGAGTAGCCTCCATATAGAAGATCCTTTTTGATCTAGGGGACTACTATCTATATTTATGATTCGGTTGCCATTTACATATTTTTGAAGGATGACTTGTTTCCACCAATTAGATTTCCCAGAGAAAGTCGCCACAAAACTTTGGACCCTAGAGCTAGATTAGCAAGTGAAGGATCTCTTATCCCAAGATCCCCATTACATATTGGAGCTTTGGAAATGTTCCTGTTAATCAAGTGATATTTTATGGTGTTTGACTTTCTTCCTTGCGAGAGGAATTTTTTGAGTTCTTGAGTGATGGATAGCTTGACATAGGCTGTAGCAAGCAAAAGAGAGAATTGGAATGTTGGGAGGGAAGAAAGAACAGATTTGATAAGGATGAATTTGTCGACCGAGTTTAACCATTACTAACCCCATTGATGAAGTTTAGACTTGATTTTATCCATTGTTTGAATCCAGGATGCAGAAGGAAGAGAACCCGAACAAATAGGAATGCCTCAATACTTAAAATAATTACATTTTTCTGCATGCTAGAATTGAAAGATATAAGCTATGGCTGTAACAGTTCTATCATTGATGTTCTAGGTGTATCTTTTGATCTTACCGTTATTAATTAAACCCCCAGAGGCTTCCAAATAATTATCCAAAACTCTTTTGAAGCGAGAGGAAATCGCGATGGAGGCTCCCCTAATAAGGAGTGTATCGTCAACAAATTGTGAGTTATTGATTCTTCTTGCACCCTGCACATTTTTTATCCCAGGGATGACTTGATCCACTCATGATATCTCTAAAATTCTACTCAAGGATTCTTCCATTATAATGTACATAATGGGGGATAATGAGCATCCTTGTATCAAACCCCTTGATATTTTGAAAAAAGAAGAGGGCCGACCATTCACCAATGGATTTGTCCAGGGAATTTTGATGCAAGCAAAGATCCAATCCAAATACTTTCATCCAAATCCAAAACTAGTGAGGACTGCCATCAAGAAGCTATGTATTACTCTGTCAAAGGAATTTGTCATATCTAATTTGATAAACATTCCCTTTTCTTTCCAAGATTTATGATGCAGCCCCCCTCCCCTTCTAGGGTTCTGTGACCTCCTGGTCTCTAGATATTTCCTTCTCCTGAGTCAGATTGACTCTTTAGGTTCTTCTTTGAACCCAATTTAACTATACACAAGCCCATTTCTTCTCCTATGTCTAGGTCCTGTGATACCCGCACCTTCTGTCTGCGTGCTTTGGGTGATCTTCAATTTGTGGGTGCTAGATCCCTTTCACTAGCCCCTTCCTACATGTGACCTTGGGTGATGACCTCACATGACCATGCGATTGCAGGTGCGGTCAAAAGCGGTTTCAATCAAACTACTTTTTGGCCCACAATTCTCCTCGAGCCTCCACATGTCTTCTTGGAAAACCCATGGTAAGGATTGTGGCCCGCCCTCAATGTTTTAAATTCCGCACAACTCTTGCCCCCACAATGCTACAGGATCTTTGATCTCATGATCTTGACGATACTTTCTAAACCGATGGTTCATATCTGTGCCTTTCAATCTACGGACTAGATCTGCCCCTCAGATCAATGACTGGAGTTTACTTTGGGTCTTTACCTGGAGCGTATGGATATGCTCCACGTCTCCCCTAAATTTGACGGCTATGAATCGATCCGGAACTTTTCCTGAAGTTCATAGATTTCCACCACGTCTTCTCTTGATCTGACAGCTATAGATCACTTCGGGAATTTACCAGGAGTGCTGAGATCTTCACCACGTCTCCTCTCCTGGTCCGATGACTCAGATTCAATTCTAGTGATCTGACAACTCAAAGCTACTTTGTCTCTTTGGGCTTCACGAATCTCAAATCTCAACTTAGAGACTCCATACAATTTTCCCAGAGCTCGCTATCTGCTGCCATGTGTCTCTCTGGATCTAACGATCTATATCTCTTTGCTCTTCGGTGATTCAGCTCTTTGGCGATTTGGCTCTTTGGGCTTGGTGCTTTGGCTATTCATCTCTCCGATGCTTCAACTCTTCGACCTTTGGGAATCTCAACTCCTATGCACTCGTTTCTCCCAGAGTGATTTCACCCAAAATGGATAGATTTCTGCCATGTGTCCTCCCATATGATGGAAGGTCCCAAATGACTTTGGGACTTCGACAAGTCCACTCTCCTATGTGTACACAACATTAAGGTTCATGCACTTCCATTCAGATCCAATGACTGTCGATCCTCTACGCTCAGATCCAATAGATGAGATATGTTTCTCTCCTCTACACTTCCTTATGTCATTGGACGTGGATCTGACGGTCCAGGATCCTTCCCAAAACCAATCTAATGGTTTCTATTGCTCCTCCTCCTGAGCTTCCACCTTCCCCCAACTTGGAAGATTTTTTAAGTGTTCAAAGCTCTCGGCCTTTGAACTTTCTCCTGCGAACCCGACTCCTCTGGGTCTTGCTTACACTCTTGCAAGATTTATCTCTTCTAAGGTTTTGGACTTAGGATAAGTCTGACTCCTATGCACTCTTTGCGTTATTCCTTCTGAACTTGACCTCCTCGAAGGTTTTGATCTCCTATGAACTTCTTGCATTTCTAGGATTTTGTCAAACTCAGATCCAAAGGATTTCTTTAAAATAAATTCTTCTTGCCCTCTTGGTGTTCTCCTTGCTCGATGCACACCTTGTAGAGCTTATCCTCATAGAGTGTTTAAAAAATTTGTTTCTCCCCGAACTCAACACAAAGTTCTTCTTGTACACTCTTGCACTCACTCGATGCCTCCCTAGCAAAGCTCTACAGAGTTCTTAATAACTCTGTCTCTTTGTGCTTTCTCTGCACAGTTCCTCCTCTAAGGTATTCAGTAACCTTGAGGTTCCTCTTGAATTTGTGATCACTCTGGTGTGCCCTCATGGCATGTTCTTTTCTGAATCCACAGAGTTTAGATGTGCACTCCTCGCGCTGGCTACAAAACCTCAAATGTTCAGTTGTGCACTCCTTGCACAACCTAAAGAATCCAAAACGATATTACAAAAATCATTGAAGGTAAAAGAGATCTATCTCCTACTGTAAATAGAACTTCCATACATCTACAACATTCATTCATGAAATACGTAAACACATGAACAACCATATGTCGAAAAAAGTGCTTTTCTATTATCTCTCTGTGTCTATACAGATGTTTACAAAAATTGGACTGTAACAAAGTCCTAGTTCTCTCAAGCTCTCCTTGTAAATTCTAAGACCTCCTCTCAAGATCTCTCTCTATTATCTCTTTACAAAAGAGGGCTCTATGAGCTTATCCTCTCCACCACCTTACTGCTATCACTATCTCAGTTACGACACCATACTCCTACGACTAAATTCCATAAATGTCTACCCAGACCTGACTATGATCTGGGCCTGCTACATGCAACCATTTAAGGAAATCCCAACCACTACCTGTACAAAGGTATGTCCTGGCTCTTACAACCTTACAATGCAAATCCCCATGGGATAAGATTTCAAATTTAAAAATGGGAGGGTTGGTGCCTCTCCCTTTCTTCATTGTGCATCTACGTGTTGGCGTGCTGGTGCATTTGCTGAGGTGGAGAGATGCTCCTGCATCATACTCCATAGTTGGGAAAATCATGAGCTCCAACTCATGAGCTCCTCTTCAATAGTGTTGAAATCCTCCTGGATCCCAAACTTTCTTTTGGATTTGTCCTCCTGCTCCTCTCCAGCTATGTTGTTGCTATTACTACTTCTATTCCTTCCCTGCTGCTATGGAAGGATCTATTCTGTTCATATCCCCTTTGCTGAATACTTCTGCTAACCTCAACATCATCTTCCTGATATCCTCTATTGCTCCGTCCAGCTGCTCCAGTGGCCGACTCTCCTCATGTAGTCTTCTCTACTGCACTCCCTTTCCATACTTATTAATGGGCAGATCTATTCAATCTCCCATGTTGTCTTCATTTCCCCTTGTGGCATTAAGTTTCCACTTTGCTGCAGACTCCAGTCCTGCAGTCTCATCACTGAGATGTTGCTCGACTTCCTCCTCTAACATATTAGTTTCTTTCAACTCCTCTTGTGATGGCATATTTCCAACTCCCTCCAATCGTTCCTCTAGCTGGTATGCTTCTCTATCTTCTTCCAACTTATCCTGTTGGATGTCTGAGCTTTGCACCATTACCCTTCTCTCTAGGGATTCCAATTCCTCATACAACTCAAAAAAATACATGCTGTCTATTTACTCCTCTGCTATAGACTCCAGTTCTACAGTCATCTCTTGTTCGGCCTCCTGGCTGAAATTTTTGAGCAATCCTGCTGAATTCTCTTCCCCTTGTGCTGGGGTAGACATCAATGTCTACTCCATTTCTTCCTCTTTGACAGTTTTTGTTGGCTTTTTCCCCTCTTCTGCTGCACTTTCATCACATGCATTGGCCTCTACTTGGCTGTTTGGTCCGATGTATTGATCCCTCAAATTATGAGAATGCTCCTCTGATCCTCCTCTTGGATGGTGAGGGTATTTAACTTCTCATCATATTCATTCACATGGTTTGCAAATCCACATGAATATTTATCCATCAACACCCCTTGCTGATATGAACTCTCGACAGATTCCGTGAGACTCTCAGAGAGTCTCGTCTCTTTCCCCTTGCCCACTTGGCAATTTGAACTTTCAACACTACTCCTCTGGCAGTATATGAGACCTTCCACTGATCTCTTTCCATTTCCCACCCGACAACTCAAAAGTCCATTTATTCCCACCTAGAAGTTGATGAAACCTTCTGTCGATCTCATATCATTTCCCACCTAGCAATATGAATTTCCACTAAGATCCTCCAATAATCTCATTTCATTTCCCACTTGGAAATTTGGAAATTTATCTTTTTCCTCCTGACAGTTTATGAAATCTTCAACTGATCTCACCTCCTCCTCATCACTGAGGTGTCTCCCAACTTCCGGTTCACAAATGTGAATCACTTCTCCTTCATCTATGAGGATTTCAACATATCTCGACCACTTGTTTAATAGCTGTTGCTATCCTCTAGCCAACAATCTCTTGACTGACCAATTCACCTTCTTCTTCATGAGCCACTCATACACCCAATGCGCTTTTGCATCCTACTGCATTTTAAATGCAATCTTCTCCATTTGTGCTCTTATCTAATTGAGCTCTAGATATCTCTCTAGATTTCTTTTCTACTTGTGGCCTTCTCTTCAACCATGCTCATGGCCTTCAGTAGCCATTTACACCTTCTACCTGCCCTCCTAGAAAGCCTATGGATCACTCTACATCCGAGATCATATCCATCTTCTCTCACAACTCACCTGGCTGTTTAAATTTTTTCTGTTGCATGCACGTGCAACAACTTCTCACAGAGCATCAATACTCTGCCTTCCATTCACCAGTTGTCTACCGGAAAAATTTAACTTTTGATACCACTTGATGTTATCGAATTATCTCCTGTCACCGTCTCCCTCTTATCTGCTGTCTACAAACAAAATAACGGTCTCCTTCTCTTTCTCTTTTGCCTGAAATCTACAGATAAAAATCGAGCTATGATACCACCTGAGGCAACCCCCCTCCCCTCCTCAGGTTCTGTGACCTCCCGGTCTCTAGATATTTCCTTCTCCTTAGTCATATTGACTCTTTGGGTTCCTATTTGAAACCAATTTAACTATACAAAGGTCCCTTTCTTCTCTTGTGTGTAAGTCCTATGATACCCGAACCCTTCATCTGTGCGCTCTGGGTGCTCTTCAATTTTTAGGCACTAGCTCCCTTTCACTAGGCCCTTCCTACATGTGGCCTCAAGAAATGACCTCACATGACCACACGATTGTAGGCATGGTCAAAAGTGGTTTCAATCAAACTAATTTTCGACCCACAATTCTCCTCGAGCCTCCACGTTTCTTCTTGGAAAAACCATGGTATGGATTGCGACCCACACTCAATGTTTTAAAGTCTGTGCAACTCCTGCCCCTGCAATGCTACAGTATCGTCGATCTCGTGATATTGAAAATACTATATGAACTGACAGTTCATATCTGTGCCTTTCAATCTATAGACTAGATCTTCCCCTCTCTCAATCAACGACTGCGATCTCCTTCACAACTCCAAACTTCGAGGTTTTGAAATCTCAAACCTCACTTTATCTTGTACTCTAATATTCTAGAGTTAATGATATATTGCCACCTGTCTCACTAAACCTACGTTCAAGATATCCTCCACGGATCCGGCCTTTGGGAATCTCAATTCTCAAATTCTCACCATCACTGACTGGTTATCCTCCAGAGTGGAAGATCCGCTGATGTGTGTCTCCCCAATCAATGAATATGTTCCCGCTTCGAGACTTTTTTGTCCTCAACCAAATCAATGACCATCTAACTCCCTTCTCGACCAATAATCAAGATCTTCTCTGGGTCTTCAGACCTTTCCTCCTCCGCTTTTCTCCAGAGTTCTAGATCCGATGACGGGTGTCCTCCTTTGCATTGACGACTCTCGTCGTTTTGGATTTTCGGGCTTCGGAAATCTCAAATGTCAAACCCCTGCCTTCCTGTAGCTTTTATCCAGAGTTGAAAATATATTGACGTGTGTCTCCCCTCGTATCAAAAACCAAATTTTACTTCGGGTCTTTACCCGGAGTGCATGGATCTTCTCCACGTCTCCCCTAAATCCGACAGCTATGAATCGCTCCGGAAATTTACCCGAAGTTCACAGATTTTCACCATGTCTTCTCTTGATCTGATGATTGAAGATCACTTCGAGACTTTACCTAGAGTACTCATATCTTCACCATGTCTCCTCTCTTGGTTCGACGAATCAGATTCACTTTGGGTGATTTGAAATCTCAGAGCTACTTCGACTCTCCGGGCTTCACAAATCTCAAATCGTACCTTAGAGACTCCATACAATTTTCCCAGAGCTCGCGATCTGCCACCACATGTCTCTCTAGATCTAACAGTCCAGATCTCTTCTCTCTTTGGTGCTTCGGCTCTTCGGTGATTCATCTCTTCGGCGATTCAGCTCTTTAGGCTTTTCTCTTCACCTCTTTGACTCTCCGACACTTTGGCTCTTCGGGCTTTGAGAGTCTCAACTCCTATGCACTCGTTTCTCCCAGAGTGATTTCACCTAAAATGGATAGATTTATGCCATGCGTCCTCCCATATTATGGATGATCCAAAATGATTTCAAGAATTTGGGACTTCGACAAGTCCGCTCTCCTGTGTGTACACATCGTCAAGGTTCATGCACTTCTGTTTGGATCCAACAACTGCCGATCCTCTACGCTCAAATCTAATAGATGAGATCTGATTCTCTCCTCTGCACTTCCTTATGTCACTGGACGTGGATCTAACAGTCCAAGCTCCTTGCCACAACCAATCTAATGGTTGTTGTCTCTCCTCCTCCTGAGATTCCACCTTCCCTCGACTTGGAATATTTTGTAAGTGTTCAAAGCTATCGGCCTTTGAACTTTATCCTGCAAACCCAACTCCTTTGGGTCTCGCTTACGCTCTTGCAAGTGTTATCTCTTCTAAGCTTTTGGACTTAGGATAAGTCCAACTCCTACGCACTCTCTGTGTTATTCCTTATGAACTTGACCTCCTCAAAGGTTGTGATCTCCCACACACTCCTTGCATTTCTGGGATTTCGTCAAACTCATATCCGAAGGATTTCTTTAAAACAAATTATTCTCACCCTCCTGTCATTCTCCTTGCTTGATGCACACCTTGCCAAGATTCTCCTCACAAAGTGTTCAACAACTCTATTTCTCCCCAAACTCAACACAAAGTTATTCTTGTGCACTCTTGCACTCGCTTAATGCCTCCCTAATAGAGATTTACAAAATTCTCAATAACTATGTTTCTCTGTACTTTCTCTGCATAATTCCTCCTCTAAGGTATTCAGTAACCTTATGGTTCCTCTTGAGTTTGTGATAATTCTGGTGCACCCTTCTAGCACATTCTGTTCTGACTCCACAGAGTTCAGATGCGCACTCCTCTCACTGGCTACAAAACCTCAAATGTTCTATTGTGCACTCCTTACATAGCCTAAAGAATCCAGAATGATATTACAAAACTCATTGAAGGTAAAAGAGATCTATCTCCTACTGTAAATGGAACTTCCATACATCTGCAACATTCATTCATGAAATACATAAAAACATGAACAACCATATGCAAGAAAAATTGCTTTTCTATTATCTCTGTGTGTCTATACATATGTTTACAAAAATTGGAGTGTAACAAAGTCCCAGTTCTCTCAAGCTCTCCTCATAACTTCTAAGACCTCCTCTCAATATCTCTTTCTATTCTCTCTTTAAAAAAGACGGCTCCATGAGCTTATCCTCTCCACCTCCTTAGTCCTATCACTATCTCAGTTACGACACCATACTCCTACGACTAAATTCCATAAATGTCTACCCAGACCTGACTACGATCTGGGCCTCCTACAGGCAACCATTTAAGGAAATCCAAACCACTACCTGTACAAAGGTATGGCCTGGCTCTTACAGCCTTACAATGCAAATCTTGATAGGATAATATTTCAAATTTAAAAATGGGAGGGTCGGTGCCTCTCCCTTTCTTCATTGCGCATCTGCGTGTTGGCGCATTTGTTGAGGTGGAGTGATGCTCCTACATCAATTTACTTGGATGTATGGTTTCTTGAACTAAAATGATATTATCCACAATTTGATGTTTCTCAACAAATCCCCCTTAATAGGGATAAATCATCTTTTGGGGGAGATGCTTTATCCAAGTCACTATAACTTTGGAAATGATTTTATAGGAGACATTGCATAAAGAAATGGGCCTGAATATTGAAAAGGAGGAATGCTTATTTTCCTTAGGGATCATAGAAAAAAAGGTGGATTTTATGCCGCCATTGACATTGGTGACCTTTGAACATATTGAACCATTCGAACTAGATATTTCATAATTATATGATAGAATTTTGGATAAAATGCACTGAGAACCCATCAGGCCCTGAGGCTTTGTCTGGATTGAACTGTTTTATTGCCTCCCAAATTTATTTTTTAGATACTACTTGGTCTAAGATTTCATTTTCCTCCCTTGTGATTAAGCTGGGAATATTGTACACCATTCTTTCCCGGGCTTCCCATTTCTCTCCTCCTTCTTCCTGGTATAACTGTTCATAGTGCCTTCTAGGAGTCTATTTGAGTTGGTTTTTTCTAGAGATGAAATCTCTGATTTCTTCCTTGACTTCTTTTACCTTATTCTTCCACAGTCTAGATTTCACTTTCTTGTGGAATAACTTGGTGTTCTTGTCACCCTCTTTTATCCATAAGCTTCGGGACTTCAATCTCCAATTTTCTTCCTCCATTCTTTTTACTTTGTGGAATGTGGAGAAGGTTTCTTTATCCTCTTTTATGAGTTCTTTGGAGACCAGTTCTTTTTCTGATTTGTCATGTATTGTTTGCATCCTTTCCAATGTTGTTTTTGATTTTTTCTTCTAGGCCCTCCTTCTCCTTTACCTAGTTCTTAAGATCTATCTTAGTGTTTCTTAGTTTTTGTTCCCAGATGAAATAAGGGTTACTAGAACACCAAGGAAGCCAAGATTCAAAGATAATCTTGAAGCAATCAGGGTCTTGTAGCTAGGTGGGATTAAAAAGGAAAGGGATATGACCCAAATATTTTGACTCCAAAAGATAAATGGATATGGGGTGGTGATTAGAGACATACCAAGAGAGGATAATGGAGGTAGGGGATAATGGGCCATCGAGGAAGGAGCTGCTGATTAGGAAATGATCCAACCCGAAAGTAATATTATTCGACCCAATTCTTTTGTTTGACCAAGTAAACTTTCCTCTAGATGGTTTGATATCTAGAAGGTCCAAATTCAAGACAAGATCCTCCAAGTGTTCTCTGCATGGATCACACATTTGGTTTCCACCCTGTTTCTCCCTTTGATTGAGGGAGATGTTAAAGTCACCAACAAAAATCAAGCTATTTATGAGTGTATTTTGCAGGTTTAATAAGGAGTTCCAACAATCAAGCTTCTCTTTATAGGAAACATATATATATATATATATATGTTAATTAAAAAAATTGACATACCTGAAGAGATGTGATAGAATTGGGTCAACAACTAGTGCTGAGTATCCTGCCAAATTTCCATATGAAGAAGCAACAGGTTCCAAAGAGTGTTGATACCACCCTCGACCCCTCTTGAACTAACTAAAATACTTTTATTTGAGAACCAAATTTTTTCCCCTTTCTTGAAATAATGATAAATCCTTCATTTTAGTTTCCTGGAGCATTAGGAGATGGGGATTTTCTATGTCGGTCAGATCTCTTACCATCAAGAGCTTGGATTTTCTTCATAGTCCCTTACAATTCCTGGATAACCTTCATCATTTAAGTGTAATTTTTGGGCTCCCCCCCTTAGTGGGGTTGGAGCTTCCCTGATTTCTTACTGATTTGGGTTCTATTGTTACATGTGGGTCAAGAATGCTTTGTTTTCCTAATTCCTACTCTTTGTTCATTATATCTTCCCTTCTATTTCGATTGGATTTTTTGCAGAACGTTTTGGATGAGATTTTCTGAGCGGTTTCGTTGTCAGTGTTTTTATCAGAGTTTTCATATGTTTCTTTGTCCTCTGTGTTTCTTGACATTTCCATGATTTGTTGTGGGATAGGGTTTGACTTTTGATCTCCCAAGGGGTACTTCAATCCCCCCCCCAAGATTTCATCCATTGGGTTTGGATATTTTTTGCCTTCGCTAACACCTTCTATACTTTCATCATCTTGAGTCGAGAGGATTTCATATTGATTGGAAGTGTTGATGGGATATTTCCCCTTTGGATGTTGTGCTATTGGTGTACGTGCATAGGAGTTTGGATTGAAGGGAGATCCTGAAGACTCCTGCTAATTACCTTGGTTAGAAGGGCCACCCTGTTTAGGGTTCAATTTTCTCTTATTAGGTTGTTTCCATTTCTCCTTAGGGTCTTGTGTGGTTTTCTCTGGAATGGCCTTGGGGTAGTATTTTGCGAAGTACCTGTGCTCATGACATGCTTTGAAATTAAACAATAACTGTTCGTAGTCCACTTGTTAAATATATGACCAATTTTCTAAAGTGAGGTTTATTACCTCAGGAAGACCTTTTTCTAGATCCACTTCTACAAAGATACCGACACAAGATTGGAGCCCATCTCAGGGTTCAACTCTATTTATATATCTTCCCAGAGTATTTCCAATGTTTTTGATAGTTTTTTCATTCCAACAGTGAAGAGGTAAGAAAGGAAATTAGACCTAAACTGGGACAACTGAAGGGATGTCATTTTCCAAACTGAAGTATGGATTCCATTTATTCAAGTACATTCTGCGTGATCCCATGAAATATGGGCCACTTCTGAAAATTAGATCTCTATCTTCCTTTTCCTCAAAACTAAAAACATAGAACCCTCTACCACAAAATGCATGAGATAGCCTACCATTTATCAGTGGTTTCTAGTTTTTATCCACCCACAATGCCATACTATGGGGAGACGGTTATATCCCAACGAACTGTCCAACCAAAGCGCTCTTTGCGAATTTGAGGGCCATTTTTTGCGAGTCTCCTTGCACTGTAACCTTTGGGATTTCTTTAGTTTTCTTCATGGAACGCGACAAAGGTTTCCTATTATATTTCTGAATGATCACAACCATAGATGTAAAGTCAGCCAGATCGGGAGTGGGGGATCCCCGCCTCCATTAGAGGCCAATGCAATGAGTGCTGAAATATCCTAGGGTATCAGAGGTTTACAGAGATCAAGTGTTCGCAGTTAACACAATTGTTAACCAATACTTCAAATTAGTCTTAGAAACATGAAAATATCTTAATTAGTTTACATTTAATGTTTGCAATCTACATTGATCAACATTGCTATGAGAAAGTACCAAGTTTATTATGGTTTTGCTAGGATGTTTAAAAATTAATTAAGTTACAAAAGTGAGTTAAGTTATCTATTATATTATTAAGGGTAGGGTATGCTATAAAGAAATGATATTCATCCTCCACCTCCTCTGTATCAAAAATTTTACAAAGTTTTGATTAGTGAAACCACTAGTTTTAAAATGGAGGTCACAATATTTTTTTTAAGCTCATAATGTTGGAAAAACAGTTTTGATCAACTGTCATTGTAGTATTGTAGTTTTTGGTATTGATTTGGTATTGATTTGAGATGGAGTTAAACTGTTTTTTGATTTTAATTTATAGTTTCACAATATTAATTAAATAGTTCTTCTGAACCAAACTAAGATTGATATTTAATAATTTTGTATTTCAACTTTCTCTTATTAATAATTTCAATTCTAGTACTAGATTTAACTTCATAGGGATGGAAGATTTAAAATATATTATTGATTTGATTGTCTTCTTTTATATTCTAATAATTAAACCAAGCTTCATAATCTCTAACCCAACATTTCTTGAGCTTGTGATAACCATTGCTTATACAAAAACAATTAATCAAATGGACTAACATCCACAAATTGATATAATGATTGAAACTTAAAAAATGTATGACTTATGTCTATATTTTCAATTTAAAATGCTATTGTGAATTAATCATACAATATTTTTTTCCAAGGAAAAAATTGCTACTTTTATTCAAGTAGAATATAAATTACACTTCTAATGTGAAATGAAAGCTAAAAAACAATAGTTGACCACTTAATTGTTGGTGGTTTCCAACATGTAAAATTAGAAAACCATAAATGGTTTATGATTCTTGTTATGCCTATTTATTGAGTGTTAGGATTGGATAAAAAATAGAGTGTAAGTTTTAACTTATTGTTATGCTATTGAAATTTCTCCAAAATCCTTATGCTGATGCAAAAAACTCTTATTGAGGGCATAGAAACTCTGTATTGTAACTGCTTAGTGGTTGAATAATACATTGAGTGTGATTTAGAGTGTGGGTTTTTTTTCTCAGAAGGGTTCTCTAGGAAATCATGTTGTTTAATGGTTTGTTGTTTATTTTATTTTCTTGCAACTGTTTTGTTCAAAGTTTTTGTACATTCTTCTTTCATGGATTGATGTACGAAGTATATTTTGTACTCTAATTCCTTTCATTTGGTATCATATCTTGATAACCTCCGATCCAAGGTGTTAGGGACACAATTTATTTTTATTTTATCTAATCTTAATTTGAGTGGGAGCCCGTGTAAAAGGTAATCTTGTTGTAGGGAAATGGTGAGCACATTTAGATTATAAATGAAGAAGTTTAGTGGAACTAACTTTGAGCCGTGTAAACTCAAGATGGAGTATCTTCTTGTAGATCAAGGTCCATGGGTTGCAATATTTGGAGCCAAACCTGCTGGTATGAAATATGAAGAGTGGGTGATGTTGAAGAGAAAGGCAAGAAGCCTTATTAGGATCTATTTATTCGATTTGGTATTATTGAAATTTTTTGAAGAAAAAACCACAACAACTCTCTAAAATAAGTTCGGAGATTTTTATTAGGACAAATCCTTGGTCAATAAACATTTTATGTGGMAAAAGTTGTTTTCCTTGAGAATGAGAGATGGTGATTCTATAGCCAAGCACCTAAATGCATTTAATAMTATTGTGACTTAGTTGATCTTAGTTGGAGTTAATATGGATGAGGAGGATCACTGTATGACCATTTTGTGTTCTTTGCTAGATTCATGGGACAACTTGGTAATGRTCATTGAAAACACTATAAAAATATTGGTKCTTGATGAGGTCATGGCTGGTTTACTCTCAGAGGAGATGAGGCAAAAATCTTCTAAATCCACTAATGAGGCCTTGGATGTTCATGGAAGGTCAAAGGAGAAAGGAAACAAGAGAGAAAAGGGTAGATCCAAATCCCATGGGAGACATAAGTCTCCTAGAAAGTCCAAGGCAAAATTTTTGTAATGAGGCAAGGTCAAGCTTTTTAGAACAAACTACAAGGAAAAGAAAAATAAGAATAAGAACCTCAAATGTTTTGTTGTGCACTCCTTGCATAGCCTAAAGAATCCATAACGATATTACAAAGCTCATTGAAGGTAAAAGAGATATATCTCCTACTATAAAGGGAACTTCCATACATCTAGTACATTCATTCATGAAATACATAAACACATGAACAACCATATGCAGGAAAAAATCCTTTTCTATTATCTCTCCATGTCTATACAAATTTTTACAAAAACTGGAGTGCAACAAAGTCCCAGTTCTCTCAATCTCTCCTTGGAACTTCTAAGACCTCCTCTCAAGATCTCTCTCTCTATTCTCTCTTTACAAAAGAGGGCTCCACGAGCTTATCCTCTCAACCGCCTTAGTGCTATCACTATCTCAGTTACGACACCATACTCCTACGACTACATTCCATAAATGTCTACCCAGACCTGACTATGATCTGGGCCTACTACAAGCAACCATTTAAGGAAATCCCAACCAGTACTTGTACAAAGGTATTGTCTGGATCTTACAATCTTACAATGCAAATCCCCACGTGATAAGATTTCAAATTTAAAAATAGGAGGGTCAGTGCCTCTCCCTTTCTTCATTATGCATTTGTGTGTTGGCGCATTTGCTGAGGTGGAGCGATTCTCCTGCATCATACTCCATAGTTGGTAAAATCATGAGCTCTGGCTCATGAGCTCCTCTTAAACAGTGTTGAAATCCTCTTGGATCCCAAAATTTCTTTTGGAGTTGTCCTACTGCTCCTCTCCAGCTATGCTGGTGCTGTTGCTGCTTCTGTTCCTTCCCTACTAGTATGGCATGCTCTCTTCTGTCCAAATCCCCTTTGCTGATTGCTTCTGCTGACCTCAACATTAGCTTCCTGATCTCCTCTATTACTCTATTCAATTTCTCTAGTGGCTGGCTCTCCTCATCCAGTCTTATCTTCTACACTCCCTTTCCATACTTATTAATGGGCAGATCTATTCGATCTCCCATGTTGTCTTCATTTCCCCTTGTGGCATTAAGTTGCCACTCTGCTGTAGACTCCAGTCTTACAGTCTCATCATTGAGCTATTTCTCGACTTACTCCTATGACATTTGGTTTCTGTCAGCTCCTCTTATGCTGGCATATTTCCAACTCCCTCCAGCCGTTCCTCTGGTTGGTATGCTTCTCCATTTTCTTCCAACTTAGCCTGTTAGATGTGCAAGCTTTGCACCATTACCCTTCTCTCTAGGGCTTCCAATTCCTCATACAACTCAAAAAAATCCATGCTGTCTGTTTCTTCCTCTGCTACAGACTCCAGTTCTATAGTCATCTCTTGTTCGACCTCCTCGCTGAAATTTTTGAGTAATCATGTTGAATTCTCTTCCCCTTCTACTGGGGTAGACATCAGTGTCTGCCCCATTTCTTTCTCTTTGACAGTTTCTGCTAGCTATTTTTCCTCTTCTGCTGCACTTTCATCACGTGCACTGGCCTCTACTTGGCTGTTTGGTAGGTATGTCTTGATCCCTCAAATTATGAGAATGATCCTCTGATCCTCCTCTTGGATGGTGAGGGTATTTAACTTCTCATCATCTTCATTCACATGGTTTGCAAATGCACATGAATATTTATCCATCAACACTACTTGCTGATATGAACTCTCAATAGAGTCCATGAGACTCTCAGACAATCTCATCTCTTTCCCCCTACCCACCTGGCAATTTGAACTTTCATCACTGCTCCTCTGGCAGTATATGAGACCTTCCACTGATCTCTTTCCATTTCTCACCTGGAAACTCTAAAGTCCATTTCTTCCCACCTGGAATTTTATGAAACCTTTTGCCGATCTCATATCATTTCCCACTTGGAAATATGAATTTCCACTGAGATCCTCCAATAATACCATTTCATTGCCCACCTGGCAATTTGAAAATTCATCTTTTCCCTCCTGGCAGTTTATGAAATCTTCATCTGATCTCACCTCCTCCTCATCACTGAGGTGTCTCCCAACTTCTGGTTCACAGATGTGAATCACTTCTCCTTCATATCTGAGGCTATTGACATATCTCAACCACCTCTTTAACAACTATTGCTGTCCTTTGGCCAACAATCTTTCGACTGACCACTTCACCTTCTTCTCCATGGGACACTCATACACCCAATGCACTTTTGCATCTTGCTGCATTTTAAATGCAAGCTTCTCTATTTGTGCTCTTATCTCATTGAGCTCCAGATCTCTCTCTAGATTTCTTTTCTTCTTGAGGCCTTCTCTTCGACCACGCTCATGGCCTTTAGTAGCCATTTCCACCTTCTACCTGCCCTCCTGGAAATCCTATGGATCACTCTACATCCGAGAGAATCTCCATCTTCTCTCACAACTCACCTGGATGTTTAAATTTTCGCTGCTGCGTGCACATGCAACAACTTCTCACAGAGCATCATTACTATGCCTTCCTTTCACCTGTTGTCTACCAGAAAACTTTAACTTTTGATACCACTTGATGTTATTATATTATCTCCTGGCACCATCTCCCTCTTGTCTCTTGTCTGCAAACAAAATAACAGTCTCCTCCCCTTTCTCTTTCGCATGAAATCTACAAACGAAAATCAAGTTATGATACCACCCGATGCAACCCCCCTCCCCTCCTGGGGTTCTGTGACCTCTCGGTCTCTGGATATTTCCTTCTCCTGAGTTCGATTGACTCTTTGAGTTCCTCTTTGAACCCAATTTAACTATACATAGTCTCCTTTATTCTCCTGTGTGCAGGTCCTGTGATACCCCCACCCTCCGTCTGTGCACTCTAGGCGCTCTTCAATTTGTGGGCGCTAGCTCCCTTTCACTAGCCCCTTCCTACATGTGACCTCGGGTGATGACCTCACATGACCACACAATTGCGGGCGTGTTCAAAAGTAGTTTGAATCAAACTAATTTTCGGCCCGCAATTCTCCTCCAACCTCCATGTGTCTTCTTGGAAAAACCACGGTATGGATTGCGGCCCACCCTCAATGTTTTAAATTCCACGCAAATCTTACCCCCAAATTTCTATGGGATCGTTGATCTCACAATATTGACAATATTGTTTGAACTGACAGTTAATATCTGCACCTTTCAATCTACGGACTAGATCTGCCCCTCCTTCAATCAACGACCACGATCTCCTTCGCAACTCCAGACTTCGGGGTTTTGAAATCTCAAACCTCGATTTATACTGTACCCCAATGTTTGGGAGTTAATGATTTGTTTCCACCTATATCCATGAACCTACGGTCAAGATCTCCTCCACAGATTCGGCGTTCGGGAATCTCAATTGTCAAATTCTCGCCACTGCTGACTGGTTATCTTCTGGAGTGGAAGATTTGTTGATGCATGTCTCCCCAATCAACGATTGTGTTCCCGCTTCGGGACTTTGGCCTCCTCAACCATATCAATGACCCTTTGACTCCCTTCTCGACCAACGATCAAGATATTCTCTGAGTATTTGAACCTTTCCTCCTCCACTTTTCTCCGGAGTTCTGGATCTGACACCATGTGTCCTCCTTCACATTGACTACTCTCGTCATTTCAGATTTCCAGGCTTTGGAAATCTCAAATGTCAAACCCCTGCCTTCCTGTATATTTTATCTAGAGTTGACAATCTATTGACGCGTGTCTCCCATCATATCAACAAATGAAGTTTACTTCGGGTCTTTACCCGAAGCACATGGATATGCTCCACGTCTCCCCTAAATCCGACGGCTATGAATCACTCCAGAACTTTACCTGGAGTTCATAGATTTACACCACATCTTCTCTTTATCTGGCGACTATAGATCACTTCGGGACTTTACCCAGAGTGCTCAGATCTTCGCCACATCTCCTCTCCTGGTCCGACGACTTAGATTCACTTTGGGTGATCTGACAGCTCCGAGCTACTTCAACTCTTCGGGCTTCACGAATCTCAAATATCAACTTAGAGACTCCATATAATTTTCTGAGAGCTCACAATCTGTTGCCATGTGTCTCTCTGGATCTAACGGTCCAAATCTCTTCGCTCTTCAGTGCTTCATCTCTTCGATGATTTGGCTCTTCGGGCTTGGCTCTTCGACTCTTCGGCTCTCCTGCGCTTCAACTCTTCGGGCTTCGGGAGTCTCAACTCCTATACTCTCGTTTCTACCAAAGTGATTTGACTCAAAATGGATATATTTTTTCCACGTGTCCTCCCATATGATTGGCGGTCCCAAATGAATTTGGGACTTCAGGACTTCGACAAGTCTGCTCTCCTGCATGTACACAATGTTAAGGTTTGTGAACTTCTGTCCAGATCTAACGACTGTCAATCCGCTATGGTAAGATATTCCAGATGAGATATTCTTCTCTCCTCTGTGCTTCCTTATGTCACTGGATGTGGATCTGACGGTTCAGGCTCCTTCCTAAAACCAATCTAATGGTTTTTGTCGCTCCTCCTCCTGAGCTTCCACCTTCCCCCATCTTGGAAGACTTTGTAAGTGTTCAAAGCTCTCGACCTTTGAACTTTCTCCTACGAACCCGACTCCTTTGGCTCTCATTTACGCTCTTGCAAGTGTCATCTCTTCTAATATTTTGGACTTTGGATAAGTCCGACTCCTACACACTCTCTGTGTTATTCCTTTTGAACTTGACCTCCTCGAAGGTTTCGATCTCCCACACATTCCTTGCATTTCTGGGATTTCGTCAAACTCAGATCCGAAGGATTTATTTAAAATAAATTCTTCTCGCCCTCTTGGCATTCTCCTTGCTCGATGCACACCTTGTAGAACTTGTCTTCATAGAGTGTTCAACAACTCTGTTTCTCCCCGAACTTAACAAAGAGTTCTTCCTGTGCACTCTTGCACTCGCTCGATGCTTCCCTGACAGAGCTCTACAAATTTCTTAATAACTCTATCTCTCTGTGCTTTCTCTACACAATTCCTCCTCTAAGGTATTCAATAACCTTGAGGTTCCTCTTGATTTTGTGATCACTCTAGTGTGCCCTCCATGCACGTTATTTTCTGACTCCACAGAGTTCAGATGCACACTCCTCGCGCTGGCTACAGAACCTCAAATGTTATGTTGTGCACTCCTTGTACAACCTAAAGAATCTAGAACGATATTACAAAACTCATTGAAGGTAAAATATATCTATCTCCTACTGTAAATGGAACTTCCATACATCTACAACATTCATTCATGAAATACATAAACACATGAACAACCATATGCAGGAAAAATTGCTTTTCTATTTTCTCTGTGTGTCTATACAGATGTTTACAAAAACTGGACTGTAACAAAGTCCCAGTTCTCTCAATCTCTCCTCGAAACCTCTAAGACCTCCTCTCAATATCTCTCTCTATTCTCTCTTTACAAAAGAGGGATCCATGAGCTTATCCTCTCCACCGCCTTAGTGCTATCACTCTCTAAGTTACAACACCATACACCTATGGTTACATTCCATAAACGCCTACCCATACCTGACTATGATCTGAGCCTGCTACAGGAAACCATTTAAGGCAATCCCAACCTGTACTTGTATAAAGGTATGGCATGGCTCTTACAACCTTACAACGCAAATCCCCATGAGATAAGATTTCAAATTTAAAAATGGGAGGGTCGGTGCCTCTCCCTTTCTTCATTGCACATCTATGTGTTGGCACATTTGTTGAGGTGGAGCGATGCTCCTGCATCAATTTACTTGAATGTATGGCTTCTTGAACTAAAATGATCTTATCCACAATTTGATGTTTTTCAAAAAATCCCCCTTAATTGGGATAAATCAGCTTCTGGGGGAGAGGCTTTATCCGAGTCACTATAACTTTGGAGAATATTTTATAAGAGACATTGCATAAAGAAATGGGCCTAAATATTGAAAAGGAGGAATGCCTATTTTCCTTAGGGATCATATAAAAAAAGGCGGAGTTTATGCCACCATTTCCATTGGTGACCTTTGAACATATTCAACCATTCGAATTAGATATTTCATAATTATATGATAGAATTTTTGATAAAATGTGTTGAGAACCCATTAGGCCCTGAGGCTTTGTCTAGATTGAACTGTTTTATTGCCTCCCAAATTTATTTTTTAGATACTACTTGGTCTAAGATTTCATTTTAATCCCTTGTGATTAAGCTGGGAATATTGTACACCATTCTTTCTCGGGCTTCCCAGTTCTCTCCTCCTTCTTGTTGGTATAACTTTTCATAGTGCCTTCTAGGAGTCTATTTGAGTTGGTTTTTTTTAGAGATGAAATCTCTGATTTCTTCCTTGCCTTATTTTACCTTATTCCTCCATAGTCTAGCTTTCACTTGCTTTTGGAAGAACTTGGTTTTCTTGTCACCCTCTTTTATCCATAAGCTTCATGACTTCGATCTCCAATTTTCTTCCTCCATTCTTTTTACTTTGTGGAATGTGGAGACAGTTTCTTTATCCTCTTTTATGAGTTCTTTGGAGACCGGTTCCTTTTCTGATTTGTCATGTATTGTTTGCATCCTTCCCAATGTTGTTTTTTATTTTTTCTTCTAGGCCCTCCTTCTCCTTTACCTAGTTCTTAAGATCTATCTTAGTGTTTCTCATTTTTTATTCCCAGATGCAAGAAGGGTTACTAGAACACCAAGGAAGCCAAGATTCAAAGATTACCCTGAAGCAATCGGGGTCTTGTAGCTAGGTGGGATTAAAACGAAAAGGGATATGACCTAAATATTTTGACTCCAAAAGGGAAAGGGAGATGGGGTGGTGATCAGAGCCATACCAAGAGAGGATAGTGGAGGCATGGGAGAGTGGGATATCGAGGAAGGAGCTACTAATTAGGAAACAATCCAACCCGAGGGTAATATTATTCGACCCAATTCTTTTGTTTGACTAAGTAAACTTTCCTCTAGATGGATTGATATCTAGAAGGTCCAAATTCAAGACAAGATCCTCCATGTGTTCTTTGCATGGATCACACATCTAGTTGCCACTCTGTTTCTCCCTTTGATTGAGGGAGATGTTAAAGCCACCAACAAAAATCACATTGTTATTTATGAGTGTATTTTGCAGGTTTAATAAAGAGTTCCAACAATCAAACTTCTCTTGATAGGAAACATACATATGTATATTAATTAAAAAAATTGACATACCTGAAGAGATGTGATAGAATTGGTTCAACAACTAGTGCTAAGTCTCCTGCCAAATTTCCATATGAAGAAGTAATAGGTTCCAAAGAGTGTTGATACCACCCTCAACCCCTCTTGAACTAACTACAATAATTTTATTTGAGTACCAATTTTTCTTTCTTTCTTGAAAGAAAGCTAAATCCTTCATTTTAGTTTCCTGGAGCATTAGGAGATGGGGATTTTCTATGTTGGTCAGATCTCTTACCATCATTTAAGTGTAATTTTTGGGCTCCCCCCCTTAGTGGGGTTGGAGCCTGCCTGATTTCTTACAGATTTGGGTTCTATTGTTACATGTGGGTCAAGAGTGATTTGTTTTCCTAATTCCCACTCTTTGTTCGTTGTATCTTCCCTTCTATTTCTATTGGATTTTTTGCCAAAATATTTGGATGGGATTTTCTGAGCGGTTTCGTTGTTAGTGTTTTCATCAAAGTTTTTAGATGTTTCTTCATCCTATGTGTTCTTGACATTTCCATGATTAGTTGTGGGATGGGGTTTGACTTATGATCTCCCAAGGGGTCCTTCAACCCCCCC
>ML782996.1:226148-240088 GCA_009831015.1 Picea engelmannii
AAATGGATGCGAAAACAACATTCCTACATGGTGACTTGAAGGGGGGGATTTCTGTGACACAACTGGAGCATTATGTTGAAAAAGGTTGGTTTGCAAATTAAAAAAGTCCTTAAGTTGTCTCAAATACACTCCCATAACGTCATACTCAAAATTTGATTCTTTTGTGTTGGGATTGGGATTTCTAAGATCCATATAAGATCACTACATGTATTACAAACATGATGGTGGTTGTTTCCTTGTTATTACTCTATATGTAGATGATATGTTATTATTGTTAGAATATTCAAGAATACTATGAGGGGGGGGTTAATCGGTATAGAGTTATTTTAAGAATTTTAACCTTCAAGAACTACATAAAAATTAACCATTAATCATGTCATTCATCATCACATAAACGCATACACATGGCACACATATTTTTAAATGGAAACCTAGCTGAGAGAAAACCACAAAATTTTTTCTTAAGTAGTTTCAAGATTTTACAAGCACCAACTTGAAGGAAGCACCCACTGCCTGAGTTTTATAGAACCTATTGGAAGGAGACACCAATCCCATTGGAATATTTTAAATGATGATACATGATACAATCAACCTTCAAATACAATCCCAAAATCACTTCCTAAATCTACATACAAAACTGCTCATAATTGTGCCTCAAATATGCAAACTTGTAAGATTCATTGCAAGCTCAATTTTCCATTTATGATTCTGAAACTGGACCTCAGATATTAGGATATGTTCTCCTTCTAATGAAATAAGTTGAATTCAATTTGGACCTACCAAGCATCATATATAGCTGTTGTATATCGAACACCTATTTGGGACTAGTTATGGATTAGTCACAAACCCTAACTTACAACATGTATAACTTCGTACTTGTAATGAATCAAGATCTGAAAATTGTACCCAATATTATTTAATATATTATTTAAAATTACTCTAGGTTTCACTCCTTTAATCATCCCCAAAAAAAAGTTAAAGAAAAAATGGCAAGATGACTCGTTTTGAAGAAGAAAACCTTAGTTTAAAGAACCTCAACTTCCATTGAGAATAACTCCAAACTTGTAATGAGTCAAGACTTTAAATTCGTACCCAATATTCTTTGCTATATCTTCTGAAAGACCTATAATCTTCACTATCTAGATAATTCTAGAAAAAATTTATATCAAAAATTCCAAGATGACCTTCAAAGAAAATTGTGGAACAAATCATCATAAGACTTCATCTTCCCTTGAAATTTCACCCTTCTTCACTTAATCTTCCCTTGGAAATTTGCTCCTTTAGGCTGAAATTTGCTCCTCTTCCTTGTATAGGTCGAATTTGGTGTTTTTCAAATTCCAAATGAGGCTCCTCTTATTTATATGAGTCTTCTCCACATGAGGGGATGCGACCAAGGGTCACAACTTTTGGGTCACACCTCTTCCTTAAGGATGGCTTACCTTAGGGTATTCTTTATTTTACTTTAAGGGATTCTTCACTTGGATTTAGGGTCTTATTATATTGGATTTAGGGAATTCTTCAATCAAATTTAGGGGCTTCTTCTCTTGGTTTTAGGGTCTTATTTACTTGGTTTTAGGGATTCTTAGAGGATCCGTTTGTGTAAAACTCAAAGTGGGCATGTGGAAACAACCACATGTTATCTCATCCCATGAGGGCCATGCTAAAAAGATACACCATAAAAGGACCACTTTGGAGTTATATACACTTATGTCAAGGCTCCTTCAAGGCTCTTCAAGGATTCTCCAAGTGGACACATCATCATCACTTTTAGGGGCTTCTTGGCTTTGCTTTAAGGATTCTTCTAAGTTTGACATCAATGACAAGAAATTTTCCAACAATCTCCCCCTTTGGTATTCATGGAAAATTAGTAAAAAAACCATGCTCCTCGTATCTTCGTGCTTTGATCCCAATGATTGTACTGTCCCTTTGTCTTCATGATGACTCCCCCTATCTTCATGATTCTAGTTTTACTGCTTTTCTCTCCCTCTTTGTCATCAATGGCAAAGGGTAACTGCCCCTGACAATATTCCCATTTTTGTTCTTGCAGAAGATTATGGAAATCAATTTGGAGTATAAATTACTCCCATTTTTTGTCGATTTTACTCAAAGGTATCACTAGGAAGAGGTTTTGTGAAGATGCCTTTAATATGTTCTTTTGTCCCAATGTACTCCAACTTGATATTCTCTTCTGTGACTTGTTCCCACCGAAAGTGGAACTTAATAGGAATATGTTTGGTCTTGGAATGCATCACTGGATTCTTGGAGATGCTTATAACACTGATTTTGTCACATAATATCGTGATAGGATCATCATATCTCACTTGTATGTCTTGCAAGGTTTTCTTCATCTAGAGAATTTGAGTACAACATGTTGCTACTGCGATATATTTTGTTTTTTCTATGGATAAGGATATTGAAGATTGCTTCCTTCTCAACTAGGACACTAAGCAGTCACCTAAGTAGAAATATGCTCCACATGTACTTCTTCTGTCATCAATACTTCCTGCCCAATCTACATATGTGTAGGCAACCATAGTTAACTCATTTCCTATTGGATACCATAGCCCAAAATCTATTGTTCCTTTAAGAAACCTGAAGATCCTTTTCACTAATAGAACCTGGGTTTCCTTTGGTGCCACTTGAAATATTGCAACCTACCCAACTGCTTGCATTACATCTGATATTGAAGTTGTCACATAGAGTAGATTACCAATAATTGATTTGTAGAGTCTTTGATCCGCTTATTTAGATTCATTATATTTTCTCAACTTGAAACCACTAACCATAGGAGTACTCATAGGTTTACAGTCATCCATTTTGAACTTATTTAACATTTCCTTGTTGTACTTGGTTTGGGAAATGAAAATTCCTTCATCTAACCGAGATATCTAGAGTCCCAATAAGAAAGTTAACTCCCCAAGTAGGGACATTTCAAATTCATTATGCATGTCTTTGGAAAACTTCTAACTCAATCTATCATCATCACTTCCAAAGATGATGTCATCAACATACACTTTAATAACAATCAGATTACCTTGATCCAATTTTATGTAGAGGTTACTATCTGCATTTCCCCTTCTGAATCCTTGTTGTTGTAAGTACATGTCCAATCCTGAGTACCAAGCTCTTAGATATTTCTTAATTCCATACATATCTTTCTTCAATATGCAAACACAGTCTTCCTTTTATGATAGTAGAAACCCTTTTGGCTATTATATGGAATTCTTCTTCTAATTCTCCATTTAGAAAATATGATTTTACATCCATCTGATACACTTTGATCCTTTTGGAGCATGCATAAGAAAATAACATTTTTATTTCTTCCATTCTAGCCAAGAAATAAAAACTTTCTTCAAAATCTATTCCTTCGACTTGAGCATATCCTTTGCACACTAGTCTTTCTTTGTTTCTGGTTAATTGTCCATCTAATTCGTTTAACTTTTTTTCAAAGACCCATTTTGTCCCAATCACAGTTTTATCCTTTGGTATTGGAACTAGTTCCCATGTTTCATTCTTCTCTCTTTGATTTAGTTCTTCTTCCATAGCCTTGATCTAATGGTCATCATTTCTGGCTTCCTCAAGGTTACTTGGTTCAACTATGGACAATAATGAAAAATATCCTTGTTCAAGTGTCTGTTCTTGCCTTCTTCTTCTAGTTTCTACTCCGACCCTTCTATATCCAATGATTTGTTCTGGTGGATGATTATTCTGAACCCAATGGTTAGGTTTCCTAGAAGGTGTTTGAAAATCTTGCTGATTGTTTTATTCTTTTTCTACTTTTCGCTGCTTCTCTTCTCACTGTTCTTCTTCTTATTCCTCTTTTTCTTGTTTTATTTTTTCATTTTCTTGTTCTCCAAATATGTTTGAATTTTTTCTTTCCTTCCTGGTCTTCAACAAGTCTGTTTCATCAAATTTTACATTGATGCTTTCCATTATCTTGCTGAGTCTTAAATTGTAACACTTATATGATTTTCTTTTGCATGAGTACCCAACAAATATGCCTTTGTCCACCCATGAGTCAAATTTTCCAATCTTCTTGTCTTCCCTTTTTATGTAACACTTGCTTCCAAACACTCTAAAGTGATTGACATTGACCGGTCTTCCTTTCCATAACTCAGATGGAGTCTTATCAATATTACTTCTAATCAATCCTATGTTCAAGATATGAATGACTATATGCATTGATTGTCCACAAAATATATCACTTAGCTTAGAGTCATTCAACATGGTTTTGGCCATTTCTTGTACAATTATGTTTTTCCTCTCAACAACTCCATTTTGCTAAGGTGTTCTAGCTATTGAGAATTGTCTTTTTATTCCCTATTCTTCATAGAAATCCTTGAATTCATTTGAAGTAAACTCACATCCATTTTCTGATCTTATGCATTTGATTTTCAAATCGGTTTCATTTTCAACCAGTTCCTTGAATACCTTGAAACATTCGAAAGCTTCTGAATTTTTCTCGAGGAAGCAAACTCAAGTCATTCTGGTGTAGTCATCAATCAATAACATGAAGTATTTTTCACTATCTAGTCCTTTTGTTCTCGTGGGACCACATAAATCAATGTGCACAATCTCCAATGGTTTTGTTGTAGAGTATTCCTTTGTCTTGAATTCAACTTTTATTTGTTTTGTATGTTGACAGTGCTTGCACATATTATTCGTTGGATTTGTAATTTCTAACATTTCTCTTACAATTTGCTTCTTGATAATATTGACAAGATGATCAAAGTGTATATGGCCCATTCTCTTATGATAAATCCAACTTTCATCTTCTTTTCCCAAACACCATCTTTCTTCTTCAATCTCATTCAAGATGTATATGTTGTTTGGAGTCCTTATCGATGTTGCCACTAGTCTGCCTGATTCTTCTTTCCTTATTTCACATTCTTTTGAATTGAATATAAGTGTGTGTCCCTGATCAGATATTTGTCTCACACTTATCAAATTATTCTTCATATTTTCAACAAGTAGGACATTTTCTACAACACCATCTTTGTTTCCAAGACTGACTATGCCTTTTCCTATAATTTTGGCTGAGCTGTCATTGGCAAATGTGACATACCCCTCTTTTTCTTTCTTTAATGTTACGAATGTGTTTTTTTCTCCAATCATATGCTTTGAGCATTGACTGTCAATATACCAATGTCTTATTCTATTTTGGGATTGTAAGGAAAACCCACATTCCTAAACCTTCAAACATTCTTGTTTCCTTTTCTAAGTTCTCTGTTTTTCACCTGTATGATTGAAAGGACCATGCCTAGTTTGCTTTGAAAAAACTATCAAATCAATTCTACAATTTCTAGCTATGTGTCCAAATATTTTACATTTGTAGAATTCAATTTCATAACCCAGAGCACCAAAATTGTTTTAATTTATGTCAAACTCCTCATGAGGCTTTGTGGGATAATTGACTTCATAATGATTCTTGGGGGATTTTTATAGCTACTTTTGTTCCAGGTGTTTCTACCCTTTCCACAGGCTCTACAATTTATGGCATTATGCCCAAAATTATTGCAAGAATAACACAAGCCAAGAAACATATTTTGGTACCTGGGTGTTGGTGGTCTTCTAGTTGGTGTTGTTCTTCTGAAATCACGTTCTTCTTCTTATGTCTTCTTTATTGCTAGTTGTTGATTCCATGTTCCTCTGAATGCACAATCTTCTTCTTGATTCTTCTTTATTTCTGATTTATGTATGTCCTCCTTTAGAGGATTGCATTCTTCTTTCTTGATGGAACACTTGATAGCATCTGCATATCTTCTTTGCTTTGCTTCATTTTCCATCATAATAGATCTTGAACCCTCATCATTATTATTTTGTTTGTATCCAAGTCCATAATTTTCATAAAATTGTTTTTTATTGCAAATGATTTCATCTAGTATTTTGGTGCTATTTCCAAAATTTAGTTGGATGTCCTTCTTCTATAGTTCCTTTCTTATTGAGGACTTTTGAGCTTCTAGATTCTCTGTTATTTTCATCTTTTCTCCCAATTGTATCTTGATTTTTTCTTCAATCACTTTGGCTTCTTCCAACCGAATCCTTAGATCTATGATAGTTTGCTTGGATTTTTCATAATTTTTTGTAGGGTTTTGAAAGCCTTCCTTCAATTTACTTAACTATTCTTTGAGAAACTTGTTTTTCTTCCATGCTATTCTTAGATCACTTAAGGAACTAATCAATTCTGCCTCAAGATTCACTTGTCCTTCTTCTTCATACTCTCCTTCATTATTTTTCAGTAGTTTACTCTTGAGTATCTAATTCCATGAAGAGTACTCTTCTTGAGTCACTGTCAATATCATCATCTTCATCGAATGAGGAACCATCATCTTTTGAATAAAGGCTTTTATTTTTCAAAAATATTCCTTTATTTCTTTCCTTGTCTCTTTTATGATATTTCCTTTCTTTCTTAGGAACTTCTTCTTCATCACTATCCAAACCCCTTGCATAAGGAAATTTGGCAGCAAAATGGCCAACTATAGCACAATTAAAGCATTTGAAAGGAAGCTTACCTTTGTACTTACTGGTTCCTCTTTTCAACTTTTTCACAAAGTTGGCTTCTTCTTCATTGTCCGAATCATCACTATTGTTGGAGCATGGTTTTGACCTTGGCTTGTTCTTTATTGTCTTCTTGGAGGCTTTGAAAGATGCTTATCTTCTGGATGGATTTTCTTGTTTTGTTCTCATTTCATATGCTGCAAGTATTCCATGTAATTCATCCATGATCAACTTAGCCAGATCTTGTCTTTCTTTTAGAGATGATATTTTAGGGTCAAATCTCATTGGGAGAGATCTCAGTATCTTTTGCACAATAATTGAATTTTCAATATTTTCTCCCTTTCCTCTTATAATATTCACAATTTCATCAACTCGTAGAAATAAGATATAATATCTTCATCTTCCTTCATTCTCATATGTTCAAATTGTCCTCTGTAAGTCTGAATCTTGTCCCCTTTGAATTTAGCATCTCCTTCATAAAAACTCTTGAGCTTGTCCCATATTTACTTTGCATAATCACAATGCATAACCTTAACAAATTATGAACCTATTAAGCAATTAGAATGACATTTATATCCTTTAAATTGTGTTCATTGATATTTTTACCAGCATTATCTGTTGGGGGAGAAGCTGGTGCAATGGATCCATTTACTACAGCTTGCCAAACATCAAATCCCCGTGCCTAAAAAAATTCTCGCATTATTATGCTCCAAAAATAATATTTTTTCCCATCAAAAAATGGTGTTCCATTTTTTTTTTTAATTTTTCCTTATTTATCCATGATCTTCCTTCTATTGGTTAGACCGTTCCTGAAGGAACCCGCTCTGATTCCAATTGTTAAAATATTCAAAAATACTGAGAGTGGGGAGGTGAATCAGTATAGAGTTATTCCAATAATTTTAAACTTCAAATACTACATATAAAACATTAACCATTAATGATGTCATTCATCATCACATAAAATCATACACATTGCACACATATTTTTATGTGGAAACCCAACTGGGAGAAAACCATGGAAACTTTTCTTAAGTAGTTTCAAGATTTTACAAGCACCGACTTGAAGGAAGAACCCACTCCCTAAGTTTTCCAACACCTATTGGAAGGAGACAATAATCCCCTCGACATATTTTAAATGATGATACATGATCAAATAAACCTTCAAATACAATCCCAAAATCACTTCTTAAATCTGCATACAAAACTGCTCATAACTGTACCTCAAATATGAAAACTTGTAAGATTCACCACAAGATCAATTTTCTATTTATGATTCTGAAACTTGGACCTCAAATATTATGATATATTATCATTCTAATGCAACAAGTGTAATTCAATTTGGACCTACCAAGATTCATATATAACTATTTTATCTCGAACACCTATTTGGGACTAGTTTTTGGATTAGTCACAAACCCTAACTTCCTACAAGTATAACTCTGTACTTGTAATGAATCAATATATGAAAGTTGTACCCAATATTCTTTGATATCTTATCTAAAATTACTTGAATTTTTTCTCCTTGAATCATCCCCCCCCAAAATTTATAGCAAAAATGGAAAGATGACTCGTTTTGAAGAAGAAAACCCTAGTTTAAAGAAGCTCAACTTCCACTGAGTATAACTCCAAACCTATAATGAATTAAGACCTGACATTTGTACCCAAGATTCTTTGCTATCTCTTCTAAAACACCTTAAAGTTTCACTATCTTAATTGTTCTAGAAAAAAAAGTTGTATTGAAAATTCCAAGATGACCTTCAAAGAAAACCCCATAACAAATCATCATAAGACTTCATCTTCCCTTGAAATTTCACCCTTTTTCACTTCATATTCCCTTGGAAATTTGATCCTATAGGATGAAATTCACTCCTCTTCCTTGGATAGGTCAAATTTGGTGTGTTCCAAATTCCAAATGAGTCTCCTCTTATTTATATGAGTCTTCTCCACATGAGGGGGTGTGACCAAGGGTCACAACTTTTGGGTTGCACCTCTTCCTTAAGGATGGCCAACCTTAGGGGATTATTTACTTTACTTTAGGGACTTCTTATCTTGGATTTAGGGGCTTATTCACTTGTATTTATGGTATTCTTATCTTGTATTTAGGGGCTTCTTCACTTGACTTTAGGGGCTTCTTCTCTTAGTTTTAGGGGCTTCTTCACTTGAATTTAGGGGCTTCTTCACTTGGTTTTAGGGATTCTTCAAGGATCCTTCAAGACTCCACTTGTGTACAACTCAAAGTGGTCACATGGAAAAATCCACATGTTATCTCATCCTGTGAGGGCCATTCTAAAAAGATATGCCATAAGGGGACCACTTTGGAGTTATATACACTCATGTCAAGGATCCTTCAAGGATTCTTCAAGTGGACACATCATCATCACTTTTAGGGGATTCTAGGATTTTCTTTATGGCTTCTTATAATGTTGAAATCAATGATAACCATTTTTCCAAAAAATATTTGGTAACATTAAAGATGTGATTCATGATTTCAAATCTCATATTTCAACACAATTTGATATGAAGGACTTGGGGGATGCAAAATATATCTTAGCAATGGATATTATGAGAGATAGAGTAAATAGAAAGCTTTGGTTGAGCCAGAGTAATTATGCAAACACTATGCTACAAAATTTTTGCATGATAGATTGTAGACCATTAAGTGTTTCAATTTCTATGGGAACTAATATTTTTAGTTGAGCATTGTCCTATGATAGTCGCAGAGATGGAGGATATGGATTTTTCTCCTTATGCTAGTTCAGTTGGTAGTTTGATGTATGTTATGGTCTGTGCAAGACTAGAAATTTCCCAATCACTGAGAGTCACGAGTGGATTCATGGCTAATATTGGATGTGAACGTTGAGCTACAATGAATAGAGTCTTTAGGTATTTATAAGTTACTTTTGAATATTCCATTTTCTATCATAGTGATGTTTTAGGGAACCCACACTCAATGGATATACAAGGTTATGTTGATTTATATTAGGTAGGGGATGTAGATAGACGGATTTCTATGAGTGGATACATGTTTCATGTTTTTGGTGAAGAAGTAAGTTGGATGAGAAAGGGACAAGTGATGGTTACTTTATCCATTACAGGGGCAGAGTATATGGCATCTACTATGTTTAGAACTAGGGATAAGTCAAAGAGCTATCATAGGTCAATGTGGTAGTTATAATTCCATTTATTCTGCTAAGAGATAAACATTTAATGCAAAGACAAAGCATATAGATATCTAGTACCATTTCCTTGGGGACATGGTAGAGGATGGAAAGGTGATACTAGAAAAAGTTGAGACTTTGTAGAATGTTACAAATGCATTGACGAAACCAATGAGTACGGGTCAAACCAAGTAGTGTTGCATGTCTATGGGCCTTATGGCCCCTAACAATCATCTCATAGTTTAATTCATTATCATTTTTACCTTTGAAAGGTATATGACAAGTGGGAGAATGTTGGGATAGGTGTGCCATACACCTTGCAGTCCTGTAGTGGAGTAGGGAATAAATGCAGAGTATTTGCAAGGAATAACTGTTAAGTAGTGGAAGGAAATGAATGCTAAGAAAAAATAGTTGGCCAATTAATTGATGTTGGTTTACATAATGTATAATTGGAAAACCATAAATAGTTTATGGTTTTTTTTATGCCTATTTATTGAGTGCTAGGGTAGGCAAAAAATATTGTGTAAGTTTTAATTTACTCTTATGCCGCTCAAATTTCTCTAGAACCCCTATGCTATTGCAAAGCACTCTAGTTGAGAGCATAAAGACTTTGTATTGTGACCATTCAGTTGTTGAATAATTCATTGAGTGTTCTTTAGAGTGTGGGAATTTTTTCTCAAAAGAGTTTTCCCCAGGAAATCATGTTGTTTAATGGGTTCTTGTTTATTTCATTTGTTTGCAACTATTCTATTCTAAGTTTCTACACATTCTTCTCTCAAGGATTAGTGTAGGAAGTGTACACTGCACTTCTATTTCCTTTTAATTACATATAGCTCTATGTTCTTCACCATCAACACCTCATCAACATGCTCCAATATATAGACACTAATAAAAATAAAAAACTTTAAAACATTTAGAATAAAAAACACATTATCGTGCATTGATAGTCTCTTATTAATAATAAATTTTCATGACAAGCACTAGCTTTAAATTTGTGAGAAATTATAAATAGGATTATGAAGTGTACACTAAATTTAAGAGCAGTGAAAATATTAAGTCTTAAACGCATTCAAGCTTTGAACAAATCAAAAGTTGACGATGATAAACTTACAAAGAAATGCTAAACCACCAAGAGGAAGAGACTTACATTGAAAAGTACTAAGCACATTAGAACTTCAAACAAATGAAATTAAGGTCATGACTCACAATAGAGTAGACACTCATTCTATAGAATGTTAGGTTAAACTTGACCCAATGAAAGAGTCAAAGTTGTTAGGGCAATAGTGGTGGTTTGGAGCACATGGTTTTTGTAGCCCATGGTTGTAGAGCCCTTGGATTACACGTAGTGAAAGCATTTAAAAGGTTGGCGATACTCCATTTTAATGTGCTAAGAGTTGAATGGTGAAGGATCACTTGGTTGGGGCCAAGAGATTGGCCAGCTTGACCGAGTTTGGTCAAGGGGAATAATAGATCTATTATTGGCTGGTTTTTCCCATAATGTTTTTCCATGATCAATCTCATGTGATTTATTTGTGCATGTTTCTATGTTATTTGTATTTATATCTCTCTTGTTTTGGTTTCCTAAAAATTGGTATGACAATAACAATGGTCTACTTATCCTCAAGCAAATTTTCCCTTTAATGAGATGTGATAATTTGGCCAACAAGGAAGATTGAGTTGTGGTTTTTCATTCTAATCAAAGAAAAATGATGGAGCGATGGGGTTTGAAAGTCACGTGTTCAAGGAAGATGGAAGGTCGACTACTAAAAGGAGATGAAGGTTACACAATTGTTGGTCGATCTTCCAACAAAGATGATGAGGATGGATAGTTATTTGGTATCCTCATTCTGAATGGCATCTGAGGTTCTTATGGAATATAGGGTTCATGTGTCGGGAATTCCAAGAGGTGATCTTGAGCTATTTGAGGGTTTTCCCACCTCTATCTTCCTTAACTATGTAAATTCTCAGGTTATGTCCCTAAGAATCTTAAGTTTTAGTACAAAGAGTTCCTCTGCTTGGATGACAAGGTGAATATTGATGTGGTTCCCTTTTTTGCAGTCAAAGATGCAGATTGATATTCATTGGCATGTGTTTTTTGATGATGGCTTCAAAGGAATAGTAGGGAAGAGGGGGAGAGGATATCGAAAGGGGAATTTTAGTTTCGAAATATTTGAAGGAAAAGTTGGTTCTTCAACAAGATTCTAAGTCACAGTGTGAGAATTGACATTATTTTTTGAGAAGAGGAGGTAGTGGTCAAGGGAAAGGGAAATGAAGTCAATCATCTGGGAATTGCTTGAAAAACATGTGTTCCATGAATGCCTAATATGACTCAGGGAAAATAGTTTCAAGGTCAAGGTAAGGGATGATGAGGAGTGCTCCAACAAGAGTGACATGGAAGAGCATCGAGTTTGGGCTGAAAGTGTGTGATAATGCTAAAGTATAGGATTTGGATGAAGATTATAATGAAATGAGAGAGGATGGAAACATAAGTGTCATGATAACAACTAAGAAAAACAAAATTAATTAAAATTTTAATGGATTTGAATGTAATTGGGCATACAAATGTAAGACATGGCTAGGCATGCGTACCTTGGGTTTGAAGTTTCACTAATAAATTCCACATGTAGAACTAGGTTATAGAGGGAGCATGAAGGACATTCAGATACCCTAAATTTGAGGGAGGTTTGGTTGGATTTTGTTAAGCCCTAAATAGTGGCTCATTACCCCTTAATTGGGGCATATTACATTAGTAATGTTATTTTATTTATGTCAGCTTTAGTCCATTAGTTGTAATTGTACCTCCTAGTCTCCTATATGTACCAATGAAACATTTTCATTTGGAATCATCTTGTATTTGGACATTTATGTGGGGTATAAGGAGGTTTCCCCCTTGAAGAGGCTTATTACCTAAAAGGCTCTCTTTTTCAAGGTGTTGAGTACTTATTCTAAAGTTTTTCTATGTTATATTGATATTTGGTTCTTAACATATGGTACCAGAGCTCAAGGTCTTGGGGTTTCGCTGCTACATCTGAGACACCTTGGAATTTTTGCTATAACTTTTTTCTACGATGTTTTAGAAGGAACCCTTTGGAGGATATTTAGTAGACGGATCAAGGTACGTTGGGTTAAAATTTAAACTCCTGAGGAATTATAATTTAGGATATACAACCTGTGTAAGATAGGGTTATGGAATCATACTAAATTGAGTCATCGAGGAATTTTCGCTATAATTTTTTTTTCTGTAACGTTTTAGACCCTGAAATTTGGAGAATATTCACAAAAAATATTAAGGTATCTATGAAAACATATCTACTTCTGGGTCATGTTACATTTGTAGATACACCTTGTGGAAGATAGGGTATTTGACTAGTCCTATTGACTAGTCTCAAGCAGGTGTTCTGGTTAAAACAATCATAAATTCTTCCTTGGGTATCCAATTTGAGTGAGACTAGTTGAATTGGATAGTGGACAATCTGTAGTAGTTTTGGTAAAAGTTTCATAATTTTATACCAATCATTTTGTGCGGGGCATGCTATACAAGTGTTATCTCCTGGAGAGGCAAACAATCAACAAGCTGTGGGGAAGTTACCATAAATTCTACGTTGCACATCCAATTTCGATCAGACTTGTGGCATTGTAGAGAAGAAATATCAGAGAACTACAAAAAAAAAAATTTCATACCCAGAAGGGCCAATATTTTGGAGATACAATAAAAGAAATATTGTCTAGCAGAACCACCTCAAAATCAATGTTTAAAGTGATACCTGGCCAACATGCCACCAAAAAAGGGAACTTCTACACCAAATAATGCTCCAGACAATCCTACTTGGACTCTTGATGAAGGTGATGAAATGCGTAGGGACATAAATGATTTACAGAAGAAGACAATAACAAAATATGAACTACAAGAGATGATGTATTCAACAGAAGCTAAGTTGGAGGTAATAAATACTAAGATGGATGGTTTAAAAGGGGAGATCATGGAAGGATTGAAAAATTTCCTAATAGAGAGGACAAATGAAAGTGAAAATGTATCGCATGAAATTCATGATGAGGAAACAAGGAATATGAATCAAGAATGGAGAAACTCTAACTTTGGGTTGAAGACCAACCACTTTCTTAAGATTGATATGAGGAAGTTTGATGGCAAGGACCCAATCACATGGATACTTCAGATGGAGAAATTATTTGATCTACATAATGTGACACATACACAAAAGGTACCGATTTCTTATTTATATTTAGAACCCAATCAATTTGTGTGGTATTGATGGCTTTGTTCTC
>ML782996.1:251291-275715 GCA_009831015.1 Picea engelmannii
TGTTTTTGGACATGTTTGGACAACCTTACTTCCGCTTGTGTGTCAAGTAGTGAGGCTGATTTCTTTTGCAGTTTTAGCATTAATGAGAGCTTTAGTGGAAAACCATGTCGATGTCCCAGATGCAGGCAGAGGATAGGCTAGACAGAGCTAGAAACTGGTCCCCTTGGAAGAATAGGATCACATTCATCTTGGAGAATCTTGAAGTATGGGATATAGTTCAATCTTCCGTGGTGATTCCTCCTGCACCTATTTCTTCACAATTGTTGGATGCATATTTGAGGAAGAAAAACACCAAGGAGAAGAGGACTATTTGTGATGCAATAAGGGACCACATCGTACCCCATATGACTAGGAAAGACTATGCCTTTGAGATATGGGCCTCATTGGGCAAACTTTATGAGAGTCCAAACCAGGACCGAAAGATGGTTTTGTAGGAAAAGATTAGGAGCATTCAAATGATCGATTTTGAGACAGTTACATCATACCGAGGAAGATTCACTCATATCAAAGATGAGTTAGCAGCAGTCAGAAAGATTGGAGATCCATAATTTATGGTGAGGACAACCTTGAATTTTTTTTCCAAACCTTGGGGTTCATTTGTATGAGGCATTGTTTCCTGGGAGGTCATGCCTACTTGGGAGAGACTTTGGGATGAATTTGTATAGGAGGAGATGAGATGTAGCTCTGGATCTTCAGGACAACAACATACACCTGAGGGGGATGATGATCTTTCTCTTTCGTAAAATGGAAAGAAGAAGATCAGTGAGGGTGTGAGACAGGGTCCCAAGGGAGGCACCCAACCACATGAGAGTGGCAGTGGGTAGAAGGACATAAGAAAAGTGAGATGCTTTGCTTGTGGTGAGATGGGGCACTATCTTGGACAATGTCCCAAGAGGAAGAAGAAGAAGCAATATGATGGTATGACAACGACATCATATGAGAAAGAGTTCATTACTCGGTTTGAGAGGGAGTGTGATTTTCACAGTTGTTGTTTTTCAGTTGAAACATGATCTAGATGGATGTCAGTGCCCTCCCACCTATTCCAGTTGAATTAGTTTGGCATTTTTCCCCTAGTTTTCGGGTCCCTGACTTGCGGGGCCATTTTGAGGCCCTAAACAACATTTTTAAGGGTGCGCGATAGTCAAATTGAACTTTGATAGATAGAAGAAAAATGTGTAGTCCTCAAATAGACCTTTCCAATAGGCTATCGTGCGCCTAAAATAAATATCGTATGCAAAAGTTACGACCCTAGGAAGTTGATGTACTAACTTACCCAAACGGGGCCCACATGACTTTTGGCGCTTCATCTCCTAGGGTTAGGTTTTTTGGATGTCTAGGGATTTTGACATTCCTGTTTATTTTAAAAAGGCCTTTAGAGCCTCATTGTAATCATATTCTTGCGAATGAGCGCAACTGTCACATCTCTTCTCAAAGATAAGCCACCACCATTCTAGCAATCTTGTTTTCGCTGCATTTTACAGTTCCAACTTATTTCCTTATTGAATAGAAACTAGTTTTACTGTATATCTGTTGTTCTGTGTTAAGCATCTTTTGATAATAATATGTATTCATTTTGTTTTGTAAATATATTTTGGATTAATGGTATCATAGCGGTCTGCTCCTTGTCATTCTTAATGCATGTCCCCAACGAGGTTAGGGTACAAAGAATTGGGTCTCGAGCTTGTTTCTCTTGAGGAAAAAATATCTTGCATGGCCAAATGACCTCTCATGACAGAAGAAAAGAAAGATGATGGGACGTGAGATCCCTTCAAATTTTTTCTCAAGGAATCCCTCACGCAACAGAGGAACGAGATGATGGATATTTTTGCGCAAATCCTTCAGTGACTACCAATAGGCGACACATCTTCCTCAAACGGTGGCATTGCCCCCTTCAAGGTACAAATCAACTTCTATATTCCTATATTTGAATGTCAGATAGACACAAATGCAATAGAAAAATGGTTGAATATGCTAGAAGGGTATTTCTCTGTCCATAACTTCTCGAATAAATAAATTATTACTTTTGTTCTCTTCAAAGCTGTTCCCCATGTCAAAGAGTGGTGGGAAAATTTCTGTGAGCAAAAAGAAACAGAGGAAACCTCATTACTTAAAGTCGTAGTCACCTAGGAGTCCATCAAGGATGCTATTAAGGAAAAATACTACCCTGTTGTAAGTTATGACGAACTATACACAAATTGGACCATGTTGTGGTAGGAAAGAGACCAAGCGGTGCTTGAGTTCACAAATATCTTCCTTATCTTGCGTACCAAGCTGGGTATCAAAGGTTCTGAGCGACATCTGGTGCTCAAGTATCATGATGATATGCATAGATACATCTAGGCCAAAATGGAGTTTCTGGACATCTCTTCCTTAGGCACGACCTACCGATATGTCGTCAAAATTGAGCAGAAGCTCAAACAAAAGACACGACAATTTGGGCCTGGGAACCCCTCAAAACAAAATCTAGGAAAGGGCGGCCCAAACCCATAGAACAAAGGACATAGAAAATACAGACAACCTCAGGACAACCAGTCTAGGCTGCAAGCAAAGAAGGACACTAGAAAGACAAAGAAAGATACCGTGAAGTGGTGCGACTTCCATAAGAGCCTCTGACATAACACTGTTGATTGTCACTAGAAGAAGTCGTTGGTGGATGAGGTGAAAGCCTCTGAATCAGATGCGGGTTCTGAATTTGAGTAAGAACTAGAAAGGGGGAGACAGATCATAGATGCAGAACCTAGTGGTACCGTTGCTACCACCAAGCTCCATCCTAGTGAACCAGACAAGCCAAAGGAAGGGGAGCACATTTTTCATTCACAGATGTGGGTGAAGGGTAACCTGCTCCACTTCATTATTGATAGCAGTAGCTAGAAGAACCTCATCTCAACAGAGGTTGTCAAGTGACTCGCCCTGTCGAAAACACCACACCCACAACCCTACACCATCGGATGGCTTCGCCAAGGAAGAGACATCCACATCAACCAATAATTACGCCTAAAATACAACATCAAGCCCTTCAAAGACGAGATATTGTGTGATGTTTCCCCTCTAAAAGTTTGTAATGTTCTTTTGGGCCAACCATATTTATGGAAACATCATACTATATATGAGTCTAGGCCTCGTAGTGTTATTGTTACTTTGGACAAGGAATTGTACATGATACCCGAGGCAATCCCACCCAGCGCCATTTCCTTGATCTTTGCCAAGCAATGCAGAAAGGTCATCTCTCAGACAAGGATGTTTGTCTTCTTTGTGATTTTATCTCAGAATGAGTGAAATATCACAACCACATCCAAGGTCTCCACGTCCAACCTCTCCACATAATAGAAGAAAGTGGATAAGGTCATGGAATAATACTCAAATATCTTCTCCTCACCTATCGGGGTACCTTTGCATTGTCAGGTCAAGCACCCCATCGATCTGACCCCTGATGCATCGCTGCCCAATGGCCCAGTACCATCGCTCTCTGTTATAGAATGAGGAGATCAAGTGGCAGATCCAAGAACTACTCCACAAGGGGCACATCCATCCCAACTTATCACTTTTCGGGATCCCACTTGTGCTGGTATAGAAGAAATATGGAACCTGACGAATCTGCATTGATTACCGAGCCCTGAATAAAATCACGGTAAAAAATAGGTACCTGATTCCTCGAATCGATGACCTCCTTGATCAACTCACAAGGGCCAAATACTTTAGTAAGATTGATTTGAAGTCTGGCTACCACCAGGTCCCGATAGAACAAACAGATGTATGGAAGACCACCTTCAAGTCAAAGGAAGATATTTTGAGTGGTTGGTCATGCCCTTTGGTTTGAAAAATGCTCCAACCACTTTCATGAGGATGATGGACGATATACTGCGACCATTCACCAACACTTTTGTAGTGGTGTATCTGGATGACATCCTTATTTACAACAATACTTGGGCAAAACACTTGCAACATACTCAATTGGTTCTGCACACCCTGCGTCAGCACTAACTCTACGCCAACTTGGAAAAATGCTCCTTTGGCATGGAAAAGGTTCATTACCTGGGCTACATTGTTGATCAACATGTCATACATGTGGATACATCCAAAATTCAAGTCATTCGTGACTGGCCAGCCCCAACCACACTCACTTAGCTTCGAAGCTTCTTGGGCCTTGCCAATTTCTATCGTAGGTTCATGTTGGGATTCTCCCATATTGCATGGACCCTTAACCAAGTAACCAGGGGTGGTGGTAAGGAGAAATTTGTGTGGGTATGGTCCCAACAACAATTGTTTGATGATTTGAAGCAAATTTTGTGCTCAACCCCAATACTTTCACTACTGGACCTACAACAACCCTTTGAGATCAAGACATATGCTTCAGACTATGCTATGGACGTCATTCTCACTCAACACGACCACCCTGTGGCCTATCATAGTGAGCCACTATAAGATGTTGTCCATAAGTACCCTACTTACGACAAATAAATGTAATCCATTGTGCAAGCCTATCGCCAATGGAGACATTACATTCTTGGGAAGGAGACAATCATCCACATTGATCATAAGCCATTGCAGTTCAAGTAGACATAAGGAAAACTACAGAATGACCACCATCAGAAGTGGTCCACGTACTTGCATCAATTCCACCTCAACATCAAGTATAAAACGTGATGCACCAACTGCATTGTTGATTGTCTCAAAAGACCACCAGTCATGACACTCACCATGATGCTAGACTCTTGCGTCCATGATACCTCTAGATGGCCCCAACTCTATGAGTTAGACCTGAACTTTGCCACCACCTACCAAAAGTTGGGCGCAAACACAGTTGTCACTGATTTCCATCTTCATCATGGGTTGTTGTGTCGTCTGGGCCATATCTGTGTTTCATCAAGCCAGTGAGCGAAGATGATATGGGAATCCTACTACAATCGGGTGGCATAACACTTCGACGTCGAAAAGACAATGGCATATTGTAGAAACATTTCTACTGGCTGAAACTTCGACAGGAGGTCAGAAAGTATATCAAGTCCTAAACTGCCTGTGCGATTGCCAAACCGACCACTAAGAAACATGGATTGTACAACCCTCTTCCTACTCATGACACACCATGGGAATCCATCTCGATGGACTACATGTCGGGCCTCCCATCCACCAAGTGGGGAAATGACTATATTTTTGTGGTTGTGGATTTCTTTTCTAAGATGACGATTTTGGCAGCCTGTAAGAAAAGAATCAAAGCAGAGGTCACTGCCAAGCTCTTATCTGAACAAGTCTGAGTACATTTTGGAATCCCACAAAACATTGTCTCATATCGAGACAATCGATTTCTCAACACATTTTGGTCAAGCCTTTGGTCACTGTTGGACACCAAGCTCACCAAATCCACGATCTTCCACCCCCATACAGATGGCCAAACCGAGGTTGAAAATAGAATGATCGTGCATATCTTGCGCATGTATAATTCCAAGCACCCTCAAACATGGGATGAGAGTCTCCCCTATGTTCAACATAGCTACAACTGAGCCCTTCATAAATCAACCAACCACAACCCCTTTCAGGTGGGGTTGGAATTCCAACCATTGGGTCCCGCAGATGTTGCACTACCCCTTGCGGTCACCTAGATCGACTCATCTCCTGCTCCAATTGAAGTTGACAAAGCCACCTGGTTCATTGATCATATCGAACACATCTACCAATAGGTTCATGATATCCTACAGAAGTCCAATGACAAGTACAAGTAGCGCCATGATCAACACCGGGTGCCACATAAGTTTCAGGTGGGCGACAAAGTTTGGTTGCACTTGCAGAAAGGCTGCCTTACAAGACCCCATCGGAAGCTTCTTCTACTCCGTTATGAGTCGTACACCATCACCAAGGTTGTGGGTGATAATGATTTCAAGCTCAACATTCCTCCTTTCCTTGGCTTGCACCCAATGTTCAACGTGGATATCCTTCGACCATATTTCCCACCATTATTGGAAACCTCCAAGATAACAGAACAACTGAAACCAACATAGATCAACCCCGACTACATACAACATGCATCCAATGATCAGATTGTGGAAAAAAAAATCAAGGGCACTCGCCAACAAAGGATCCAACTTTATCAAGTTGTCAAAGTAGAGAAGCTCTTGAACCAAGGCAAGTGGCTCACTCGGGGCCAAATTCAACAAAAATTTTCTCATATGATGGGGGAAATCAACGCAATGGAGACCATTTCTTCATAAGGGGGGAGGATTGATCCATATGGATGTCGGTGGCCTCCCACCTATTCCAACTGGCTCAGTTTGGCAGTTTTTTCCCTAGTTTTTGGGTCCCTGACTTATGGGGCCATTTTGAGGCCCTAAACAACATTTTTTAGGGCTCTCCATAGTTAGAATGACCTTTGGTAGATAGCAAAAAAGTGTATTCCTCAGATACACCTTTCCAGTGGGATATTATGCGCTTAAAATGAAGATCGTATGCAAAAGTTACGACCCCGAGAAATTGATGTACTAACTTACCCAAACAGGGCCCACATGACTTTTGGTGCTTCATCTCATAGGGTTTGGTTTTTTGGATGTCTAGGGTTTTTGACATTCTTGCTTATTGTAAAAAGGCCTTCAAGTCCTCATTTTAATCATATTTTTGTGAATGAGCACAACCATCACATCTCTTCTCAGAAGTAAGCCACCACCATTCTAGCAAGCTTGTTTTCGCTGCATTTTACAGTTTTAGCTTATTTCCTTATTGAATAGAAACCAATTTTAATGTATATATGTTATTCTGTGTTAAGCATCTTTTGATTAATATATATTCATTTCATTCTACAAATATATTCTAGATCAATACACCATCCAATAGTCGGTGGGGAGACAGAGTCAAGGAGGACCTATTGACTCAAAGTATTGATGTAGAGGGAGCTCAGACTCATTTTTTGAGGACACTATCTTCAGGGGTGACTGGTCCACCTAAGACAACCTCAGTTTCAGAGTTTCCAAGACAGAGGGTTGGTGTAGGGGCTTCATAGCATCATATATTGATGATGATGAGGAGTAGGGCACCACAAAGGCTTGAGACTCACTTGGCTATGGAGACGATCATATCAGGTACATGTTCCACTTTAGGTGAAAGTCACTTGGTGAGAAGCCAAGTTGAGGATCTTAGTGAGATTCCAAGATCCAGATACTCTTGATGAGATGCCAAGATGGAGAGACTCTTGGTGATATTCCAAGAGCGAGACTCTTGGTGAGATTCCAAGAGTAGTGGCCGGTGGCAAGATGTCAGGAGGTAGAAATCCTTCATGAGAGACCAAGGTTGAGGATCTCGGTGAGATGCCAAGACCTAGAGAATATTGGTGAAATGCCAAGAGATGTGACTCATTTGCATACCATGAGTAGAGACCTTGGTGAGATACCAAGGAGAGGATCTTGGTGAGATTCCAAGACCTAGAGACCTTTGGTGAGATGTTGAGGGAGAGATCTTTGGTGAGATGCCAAGATCTAGGTGATCTCAAGTAGGGTGAGATGGAATTCCATATAGAGATAAGGCAGGTCGACATATTAGTGTCAAGGTAGGTTGAGTAAATCAGTTTCAAGACAGGTTGAGAAGATCAGAGACAAAGGCCACCTTGATGAGAGTGTACAACCATACTCACCTAGGCCTTTCCAGGAGGCAAGGAATTCCATAGTTGGGACAAGATTGATTGGTGAGAAACACTTTCCTTGGTAAGAGGGAGTGTTGAGTTTTGGTGTACCTCGAGAAGTGGGTCCCTTGTGGTTTTGAGCCTCTAACCACAAGAGGGAGATGTTGGTACCTTTGTACCTTGTACTTTATGTCTAGTTTCACTTTGACTTAGGAGTTTTAAGTCAAAAGTGAAATTAGTCACTTTTAGCCAAAAGTAACAATTAATTCACAAAGTGGATGAATTAATATACACAAAGTGAACTTATGGAACTTAACCTAGCCATCAAAATCCTAGGTATCTTTATGGAGGTTTAAGAGGGGTGCATAGGTGCCTTGGAGGCTTATTCACCCATTTGTTCACTAGGAGAGCTAGAGATGGGAATCAAAGAATTGAGAGAGGGAAGCTTGGGTGCCTCCATCCATGGAGGAGCTAGGGAAGCTTGGACCCTCATTTATTTACGGTGATCAATCTTGCTTGGAGGAGGGTGCACACTAGGAGGAGGGTGCACATCTAGCAGGAACTAGGAGGCCTTGTTTGATCTTAGATTTATCTGGTTCATGCTTGAGGGGGCACCTAACTATTGGTTTGTGTGCAAGGGATTCTTCATTGGGCCAAGAAGGAGCTTCGACACTTCAGTTCAGTGGATAGAGAAACAAGGATAAAGGGGCACACTTTCCTAGGCACATTCATCTTGGAACCCGTGCTACAAGATTGAGAGGAGCTTGCTATCATATCGAGTTTTCTTGTATTGTATTCCTTGTTGTATTCATTGTTTGAGATCATCATTATATATACTTTCATTCCACACTGGTTTTCCCCGGGGGGGTTTTATCCAGGGTCATGTTGACCAAAAATACCCGTGTCCTATTTTCATGCATGCTTAGAGTGTAGATCAACTTATTTGTGTTTTAAAGAGAATATGAGTGTTACTTGTTTTGAGTTATAATGCATGTGATCACCACTGGTTCAAAAACACTTGCAAGGGCACCTCAAAGAACACTTAACCAATAAAAATTATGGGTAGAAAGTTACTAAACTGTTTGTTGTCCTAAAACACAACAAAGGACAGTTTTTGAGATTGAAACTTAGAGCTAAATTCAGGTCAAAGACATACCAGATTTGGAAACCTCATAGTACCTTAGTTTTCTTCATTTTTTTGGTGGGTTATACAATGGAACCTTCATCAACGCACGATTGTGTCCTCCTTTTTCCTTGACAATATTTTGAGGCGAGGTCTCTTCCATGTTCCATCTAGTTCTTCCTTCTCCTTGAGAATCACCTTTTCTTGATGTGAGCCAAACTCAATTTCCAATTGAGGCACACGTTTACAATCTCTTAAAGTATGTGGAAGTGTTTGCAACTTGCACTTATCAACATTAATAGGAGAAAGTACCAAGATTATTATGTTTTTGGTAGGACATGTTAAAAATTAATTAAGTTATGAAAATGTGTTTAGTTATCTATCATATTATTAAGGGTAGGGCATGTTATAAAGAAATGATATTCATCCTCTACTTCGTTTGTATCACAAATTTTACAAAGTATTGATTAGTGCAATTTCTACTTTTACAATGGAGGTCACAATTTTTTTTAAGCATATAATGCTAGAAAAAAAGTTTTGACCATCTTTGTAGTATTACAATCATTGGTATTGATTTTAAATGGTTTTATTTTTTTTGTTATATTTTTAGGTTCATAATGTTAAAAATATAGTTATGGTCAACCAAAATAATATTTAAATTTAATAATTCAGTATTACAACTTCCTCTTATTAATAATTTCAATCTTACTCCAAGTACTAGCTTTAACTTAATAGGGATGTAAGATTTAAACTTATAGATATTATTAATTTGATTGTTTTCTTTTATATTCTAATAGTAAAACTAAGCTTCATAATCTCTAACCCAACATTTTTTGAACTTGTGATGACCATTGCTTAGCATCCAAAAATCCACCATAATGATTGAAAAATTAAAAATATATAATTTATATCTATATTTTCAATTTAAAATGCTAATGTGAAATAATCATACTATATTTTTTTTCCAAGGAAAAAATTGCCATTTCTATTAAAGTAGAACATAAATTACACTTCTAACATACATTCAAAATTACATATCAAAATAGGTCAATTAAGTGTCCCTATCACAATCCAAATGGAAAAAAACATATTTAGCTACATAAATATGTAGTCTTAGAACATCAAAATAATAGTTCTTTACCATCTTTAATTTATCCTTGTAGATTTTTCAATTTTTTTTTTTTATGAATTATGTCCATATCATCTATTAATAGCAAAAACAACATCATAGTTTTTTATGCCACTTGAAAAAAAATAAATCTTTTAGCAGTGATATGAGATCATGGGTAGATTACATCTTCAATTATAAGTGGATTCAAAAGTGGATATTGATCCATCTATGCACTCTTCATAAACCACATTCCCATATGTTTTCTATTGTTGTCCATCTTTTGAAAGAGAATCCACCTTCAATTTTTGTTCTCTAAATACATAAGCAAAAGAAATTGATTCAAATAAGCTTGCTATTTCTTTTATCTGGTTCCCTAAAATCATTAGGTGAACATTTAATAGTTGGCATGCTCCAATCATATACTTATCACAAGAATACAATCTCCATAAAATTGAATCTACTTTACATTTTTCTCCATGGCACATTTAAGTAGAAGCTTGAAGGATATTAGTTCTTCAAAGTTATTGGATCCAAATCCAAGACTTGCCTCCATATTTATTGTGTGGTTTTAATTATAGAGATATAATATACAGTTATGAGGACCTTGACTTTGCCCCATTGAAGAACCCCTAGACCCAAACTTGATTAATATTCATTTTTTTTAGTTGCCACCCTTCCTTTTTGAATTATTGGTAACATGCAATCTATGGCCATGGATTTGATTTAATGACCAACTTGAAATGAAGGAATATATTTATCTTAAAAAAAAAATGAATTCTTTGCTAACCACTCTCCTCAGATAGTAAAATAAAACACAATTCACCATTCCTTTAGGTTCCTTTTGCTCATACAACTTTTCAAGTACTCAATAGATTATCCAAATCGACCTTCCTTCACACCTTTGATATTCTCTACCTACAACCAAAACTATTTAGCATATGAACATTCAATGAGAAAATGGTTAATTGTTGGTTCCTCTTCTCGACATAAAATGCAAATTCTAAACCCCTTCCTAGCCTTTTATTTGCATAAATTCCCAAGTAAAATAATCATACTATATGAATTAGATTAATCGACATTCACTTTTTTAATCAATCATTGAAGGGATGAAAATGAAGGAAAAACAATATATGAAAAAAGAGGTTTTGATTTATTAATGATTGAAAATAAAACAAACAGAGCATGAGCGATGAAAGTTTGAGTAGTTAAAATACTTCCACCAAGACCATGATATGAAGATTGAAATTTATCTCTAGGATGTATTGACATGAGAAGATGTCCCTTGTCAACTTCACATGCCCACCCGATGAAAAGACCTAATTAGTCATTTCATTTTTGAAATGGAAAGCCCTCTAGTTATGGCTTGGCTATTGTAATCTAGATTTTATGACTCTAAAATGAAATGTAGCTATGAATGAAAAAGTATAATGAAAATATATAAAAAAAACTAGGAACCTTTAAAAAATTGATTTGGGTGAAACATAGATCAAACAAAAACAACAAGAGGAATAACCCACCAATTATAGCTTATGTAAAACCACAACAACTCTAAGAAACCAAAAATGATCTACAATGCATTGATAGATAATTGTTTTCACATCAATTTGTTAATATTAAATAAATTAAATAAGAACATATATTACAAACATGACAATAGTCCACATATTATAATATGTATGCATATAAACCTAAAAAAAATTATGAAAAGATAAAATAGTTTAAAACCAAAAATAGCTTTGCAAGAATATAATCACAATACAATTAACAATTTCTTTCATTAACATATGGAGATAACTTACAATGCCAAAAAAAAAATGATTTTGTTTATAAATTTGTGATTCTCCATCTATTCTAGGTGACTAGCATTAGAAATTAATTTAATCGTGCTAGACTTTTAAACTATTCTTGAGTTATCGACGCTTGTATATATTTGTTTCCATCCTCATATTGAATATTTAATTCATATATATTTGTTTCCATCCTCATATTGAATATTTAATTCAATTGTGAGGATAATATTAATTCAAATATTTTATTAGTACAAAATTTTCCTATTTCATGTGAAGCTTTTAAGCAACAAATTTTCCATTTTATGAATGCATGATGAGGAGAGTCTCATGACTTTAGAAAGTATCTTAACTTTCTTTCATTATACATCTCAATCAACCTCACAATGTTCAATTTTGTGATTTGAAAAATTATGTCCTTTCCTTCATTAATTTGGAGATTTGCATTCTAATGGTAGTAAGCTGGAGTCCTCTCTCCTTTTCTTATGGTCTGGGTTTTTTCCTTTGATACTTGACTTTTGGAATGGTTTCATTGTAAAACTTACTTTGTTAGTTAAGAGATTTGCGCAATTATTTGGGTCTCATCGACTAAACGATGGTTGATCGTGTCCACTTTGGATTCTAGATCCACATTTTATGAACAAGTAAAATCATTTTGGATTCGTGTCCATTTTGGATTCTAGATCCACATTTTATGAACAAGTAAAACCAACATGATCTCAAGATTGTTGGTTTGGTCCATTATTAAACCTATTTATATATCATCCTTATAGATCAATCTATCATCATCAGGAGAAATATCGTTGAACTCTCATGAAGTGTGTTTGTACTTTAGTACAACAATATCTTTAGACACCACCATTTCTTTTGCATCCTTTGTTCTCCTCTGTGGTTATCTTCATGTCCCAACATGGTATCAAAGGTGTTGGGTTTGTGATCTTGGGTTCACAGAAAATGAGAATGAGGTTGAGACAACGGTGAAGCCATTTGATCTTTGTTGAACGTTTGTTGCATCTTTGATTATTCTGGGCATTATACCCTAATTTTTGTTGTGTATTGGAGCTTGTATAGGGTTTATACTAGTAACTTGAATGATGCGGGCTTGAATTTGCTTGCCCATTTGTTCCATCATATGCTAGTTGGAGGTTCAAACAACCGTGACCAGACTACGATCTTTGAAACCGAACTTACCTTCCTCGAACAAAAATATGTTGAATTGACCTGAATTTCGGTCATGGATGCGTTGTTGTTCCGTACATACCTTTCTTGTTCGAATCAACTCATCTTGATAGACTAGAGCTCTGTCTCTTGCCATGGCTCGACTGGGGTCAATTATAGAAAGAAAACCCTCATTGATCTATTGAATAATCTTCGCCGACTAAGGATCGTATCGAAATGACCTGCGTGCCATTCTTTAACTGGCTCATTGTCCGTCGACTATCTCGACTAGATAAAGAAGATTCAATTATCCATCAGAGAGGAGTTCAGTCTACTCGACCAAACCTTCTTGTTTTCTTTCTTGTTGATCAACGATTCGACTTGAGTGCTCACTTCTGTTGCCGACTGGATCAAGACTCGACCAATGATTCAACCAAATAAACATCCCACTGACTGGTGACTTGACTGGAAGAGGATCCGATAGAATCGACTGCACTATTGGTGGATCGAATCGATCAAAATTTATCTTGTGGTGTGATGGATTCCCTAGCTCCCAGATGGCTCTACATTTTCATAAGTGTATTGGTAATCACTGAATCAGAATTGGAATTTCTCAATTTTCTAGGTTGGTTATTTATTGGAAGTCGAATACCAAAATATCGACTTGGTATAAGTCGACTGGTGAAGATAGACTTGTTGTTTGTGGTCGAATTCCCCTCTAACCCATTTCCTTTTTCAAACCATCATTTGTAGATTTGGTGCTTTGCTTATTGATTTCTATCAATAATGGGTATGCTTGATGAAGATGAAGTCTTGGTTCTTTAGAAATTGCAGGAGATTCATGAGAAAAAGGCCATTTTTTTGGAAGAATCTCATAATCGACTTCATACAAAGGTCATTGAATTGCAAAATGTCGTTGCACAACTATAGACTAAAAATCGACGATTGGAGAATGAACTGGAAACAACCCATAGTCAACTAGAAGATGAGGTTTCCCTCTTTCAAATTGATATTTTACTATGATTTGATGGGAAATCTAGGAAAGTTGTTGATTTAGAATGAACAATGGAGACTATTTTCTAGGATATTGTAGATGAATTTAGCACTAAATCAGATCTTGTTGATGATATAGAGAGATAATGAAAACTATTTCTCATATAAATATGTTTTCTTGAAGACAAACATTTGTGGAATGGAAGAATCCAATACCTAACTAGCAAATGAATTTGCCCATTTACAAGCCTCTATTGATGAGCTTCGTGAAGAAGATGATCCTCTTCAAGAAGAGAGAAACCTCATGTTTGATGAATATCATGATTGAAAGAAGATTATGATGCCTTATTGTTGCAGCTGGCTGAGAAGGATGAGACTATTCATGGCTTGCATGAATGCAAACATAACCTTGAAGTAGAAGTTCGTCCACTGCAGAATGTTGAGAAGAAGACTAATGTTGTTGAGCTTCTAGGCTCACCTATGACTTCTTCCACCTTTGATACTATTTATTATATTCCAACTATTTGTAAGAATACTGATGATTGTGTTGTTTCTCTTTTATTTGAAAAACACACTACAGGTATTGGGTCCCGATTGCTAAGAAAGATGGGATATACTGGAGGCGGACTTTGGAAGAATGGATAAGGTATTATTGTTCCTATTACACTTGAGATGAACTCACAAAGAACAAATCTTGGATATGATGTTGTTGTAGCCTCCCTAACTACACTTGGCCTTACTGCAACTAGGGAATTTTTGTTTGTTGCAGGTGAAGTTCATATTGGTTTTCCATAAAAAAAACCTAATGCTGATTTTTCTAAACTGATTGATGAGTTAGTTGTTCCTCACACGCCAAAATTTGAGAATTCTATTACATATGACATTGTTGTTGATATGATGGTTTTTTCTACTCCTATAAGTGAACCAGACCTTGAGCCTACTTCCTTTGATCAACCAACACAAAAAATGTTCCCTTTCATCATCCTCATCATAAGAATCGAAGGAAAGGAAATCGTTCTTTCAGATATTTGAAAAATAGACATGAAAGAGATAACCATGGACCAATACCAACTACTAGGATAGATCGTGGTTGGATTGATGAATGAACATGGGAGAATCTAACCAGATGCTTGAGGACTTCATATCGTTGTGTATCATCAACTGTATAGTCATGCAACATTCCTCTTCCTTACTGATTTCCTTGGAAGTGGTCGATCAAGGATCAAACAGACATAATAATCGACTAGATTTTGATTGTGGTGTTCATCAATTGAGGTCAACTAGAGATGACAATTGACTAGAGGTTTTCAACTAAGTATTCGTTGATTGATTTGTTTTTCAGCTAGTGTTTTCGAAGAGATCTATTGTTAGTACTTATCAAGATCCTTAGTCGTGTTTAAGGGGGGGAGTACTTGAATTTTTTATTGTGTAAACCCAATTGATTGTTTCTTTTTGAATCGACTTGGCCTTGATGAGACTGACCAAACCATGTTAGACTGTGTTGTTGGGAGATGTACTACAATTTATTGTACTTGATACATAGACTGTTTAGATATAGAGACTATTTAGAATCGAAGATATTGTTTGATTGACAAAGACTGATTATCTTGGTGTGTTTCTTGTCTAGTCAACTGATTAATTGGCCTGTGCTGTCTTTTTGTCTAGTCGACTGATCGAATGGGACTATGTTTTGGAAAAAAAAAATTGCAACCAATTTTTCATTAGATGACTTCCCCTTTGCATTGATTAATGTTGTTGGTGATAGTGTTCATGCTTCTTCAAGAGTTTTGTTGTATTGTGTTTGATCAACTTTTTCAATTAGAACAAATTCAGGGGGGAAGTTGTGTGCTTTATAATTTGTTTTCCTCCAACTTGAGTTTATGGGGGGTGTTGGAACATTGGTTTCCATCGTAAACCTCACCTTTTTAGTTAAGGGAGTTGACCAATTTTTTGGGTTGACTGCTGACTAAATTGATGGTTGACTGTGTCCACTTTGGATTCTAGATCCACATTTTATGGACATGTACAACTAACATGATCCTGAGATCCATGACCAAACCTATTTCAATATGATCCTTATGGATAGGTATATAATCATTGGGATAGATCTCTTTGTGCTCTCATGGAGTGTGCTTGTGATTTAGTGCAATGGTGTCTTTAGACACCACCCTACTTTTAGATCCTTTCTTCTCCTCTATGGTTATCTACCTGTCCCAACATTGATCATAGACAACCATTTACATAATCTTATCTCATGCATCTTCTTGATCGTTCTAGTTTCTAGTGATAGTATTTTGCAAAAGTTTGAGCTTAAAAAGGTTTAGACAAATCCTTTTATGAATCTCTAGCTTGCACAAGCATCACATTCAATTTCCATATTATTTTCACATAAGTATGTCTACTAAATCTTATATCATTATTCCAATAAACATGTGTAAACAACAATGGAGAAGTTTTCTCACTTGTGCAATGAAATCATAAAATGAACAAACCTTTATGGTGAGAAAAACTTCTTGATGTTATATGTGAAGCATAGAAAAACAAACAATATAGAGTTAAAGTTCCCAAGTACTTCCCCTCATTTTGATGATGGTACCTAGGGTAAACCTTAGAATCTTTAGGGCACAAGACCGGTCAACAACAAGGCTCGAAGCCATTACAATAATATACTTGTTAAGAGCTCAACATGTCACTTGGGGGAATTGAACTTGGGTGGGGAGATTAACAGTCATTCCTCCCAACCATCTGATCTAAACCCAATTGACATGCACACACACACACATGCATTTTTCATTTCTAGTTGAATAATATATTGACAAGAATCTTTATATATATATATATCCTGTCAATATATTCTTATTAAAGTAAAAATGAAAAATTCATGTTGTTTTGGTGATGAACTTATGAAAGTGATTTTAACATTATCATCTCCTCAAGTTATTTGCAATACAACTTTTGGTCTCATCAAGTTCATTAATGGAATTAATTTCTAATCACTAGTTATGAGATTTGAGTATTCAATTTTTCATGCACAAGAGTAATCTTCTGTGCATTACAAAAATTCCTCCTCTCCCTTTGTATTATTAACAAGCAAGGAACCATTCCAATATTTTTGTTGAATATTCCATGATAAGGAATTGATCTTTGATGGAAATATCTAATCAATGAAAATAAATCTATCTTCAATTACATTTCATTCTATCTTAATTTAATAGTAGTCGATACACTCAAATACAAAAGCATATGGATCCTCCACCAATATAAACTTAAATAATCAAATCTCGAAAAAAAGAGAGATGAAGGATGCCTTAGATCATATGTGTGGAGTCTTTGAATCATTGATAACCATTCACCTTGCTAACTCTCATAAAAGAACTCACATAGCAATTGGTTTTAACAAAGAGTTAGTAAATAATTTAATAAGTAACAAAACCATTTGGTTAGCTTCATGAATATAAGCTTCCCCCTTTTATTATTTCACACCAATTATATAAAATAAATTATATCATCCAAATCCCATTGTTAATAAAAATTGAAATATCAATGCGCATTCAAAGGCCTTTGACTCAACAGTTACAAAGTATGAAAATAATGCCTCCAATGGTAAAATCAAGAGGAATGAAACATTTGATAAGGAATCTAGTTCAATTCAATCTGAAATATCCAACCCATCCATCCATTGCACATACGTGGGATGTAAATGGTTTTTTCATCATTCAACACTTGATAATCAAACTCTTACTTCTAGCATAAAAACCCACAAATGACATATTTAATGTTGCAATCAACGCAAATGGGAATGATATGATCACAAAAAACCAAGGAAGAAAGAACCAACAATGGACTTATACCGAGGGGGTATGTAATGGAGATATTGGGCTTTTTCTTTCTCTCCATCACCATTTGGAAGCTAAAATTTATTTCTTTGATGATTTTCCAATTACAACATTGCGAAAATTGTTTACAAGCTAATGTATCTCTCTTGGATGTTAAGAGATACCATTCCCTTGCTCCAGAAGTAATATAGCTCCACCTAAGAGCCTATTCGATCTACAACTTAATCAAAAACATTATCAACCATGACAACACAATAATGACTTCTTTGAGATGTTGAAAAAGTGAGAGAATTGCAACATAATTTATGAGTGAAAATGTATTGCTGACATTGTAGAATCAATGTGAATTTGTTTGAGGTGATATTTGGTGGTTCTTTTTGGTTTAAATGGCTTCATAAAAACACACATATGTAAGAAAACAATGGAGAAATATCACATGAAGCCCAATGCTGAAAGGGATCTTGTCCAAAGAGAAAGAGTAAAAAATATGAAGGAAAATGTTTCCCACTACTTTTATGAGGCCATAAATCAAACTACTAAGGTGTAATTGAGTGTTACAAAAGGAAACAATAGTTTCCAAGATTAGAAATTTTCAATTACTAAGTTCAACACCCAATGAGAAAATTGATTTGATGGAGAGGAAGATTGGTTGTTGAGGTGAGTTATTTACCTCTTTTTATCTTTCATGATAAAAAAATATCAAAGTTTAGATGAAAAACATATGCCTTGAATATAAAATTTCACCTAGTTCAATACCCAAGGGGTAAAATTCTAGGTTGGAAGGCTCACTAGCCTCTAAAAAAAAATTCTTCCATGGGTAAATCACTAGATTAGGTAGCCAACAAGATCCCAAAGTCAGTGATTTCCTTTTTGCTCATCAAATGAAGCCATATATCAAAGGTAAATGCTATCAAGAACTGATACCACTTCATTTTAGCACATAGACTACAAATTACATCTTCCATGTGTAGATTTTGAGTCTAGAGAGCTATTGGTCTATTGTATGGCTCCATCAACTTGTTGGCCATCATGGAAAATCACTAAAACTCCGTTGTCTTCATAGTTTTGCATGTTCTAAGCTATGAAAAAAATCATTATAATTGAAGCTCTACATTCATCACATAACCTTAAGTTTGAGTGCAAAAGCAAACCAATATATTTCTCAATGTATGTTTTAAATTAATTAAAATGAGTCTCAACAAATCACCTTAGATTTTGACTTCATAAAATCATAACTCATTCACCCCACCTTATAACATTTAATTGTTAGATACAAAATGTAGAGGAGACCATAATATTTCTAACAAGTTGTTAGATGTCCCATTTTTCCTACAGCTCAATGTCTTCCATAAACTAGAAAGCTCAAATGGCATGTTTGATAGGAAAAATTTTAATATGATTTTTGTGTTTGTGGGCCTCATAATAAAATTCCATCTAGCATATTGTGATCATAGATGCCAAAAACAACCATCTATTGTTTTATGGAGTTTCCATATTCAATTGGTTTGGACCCAAAAAATGCACACAAATAGTAAGCCTGAATGGCCAATGTCCAACCCTTGTTCAGAATGTTGCTTAATCAAAATTGACAATTTCATGCATGATAGTCATCCATGTTATATGATTTCAATCTTTTATTGACATGTTTGAAATAATCACACTTGAAATGAATAATTTATGATAAATACTTGATTGAAAGGCCATCAATGGTAATGGATGATTCTAAGTAACTTAGATACGGTTTGAGATCATATCTTTATGCCCAATATTAATCCTTTTCCCCCACCATCACTCCATACACCAATTTTATCATTCTTACCATTAAATTTCTAGCACTAAATCTATCAATCCATTGACACGAACTTATGAGCTACATGTGTATGTTGCTACCTCATTAGACACAATATAATGTCAATTCCATATGTTATTTGCATCATTTGTATTACCTTTACATGCCATATTGATATTCTCCTTATGTTGTGAAAATGTACATTGGGATCTTCCCAAGGGGTGTAATGGGGGGATGGAAGGCCCATTTGAGTAATAATAGTGGAGATAATTCATTGTAAGGTGGACTAGGTCCACTATGATTTCTCTTATTAAATAAGGCCCATTATGGTAGTTAGTATAGAATAAATGTAACATGGCCACTTTAAAGAATGTCCACTAGGTAGTTAGAATGGGGTTACAATTAGGGTTTTCTACTTAGCTATAAATAAGGATGTGGTTTTCCTTATGATGATTGTATTTGAGCTTAGTGTTAGACAACTGAGAGGGGGGGAGGGGGTGAATCAGTTGTTACTGTGCTTAAAAAATTATGCCCATTTTAAACTCATTACAAAACACTCAATGATGATCACAATAATTCAGGGAAGCAAGAAATAGAGTATTCAACATCAATCACACACATGAAGTATACATAAACAAATATTCCTGAGGAAACCCATAAAGGGAGAAAACCTCTTCTTCTTTGAATGATAAGCAATCTTTTTATGTTCTGTACATCATCTATGTTTGAGCACCAACTCAATGTGAGGCTACCACCTCTATTTTACAAGCTGCAACTTGATGAGAGCACCAAATCTCTGGTTTCTCTAGCACCCACTAGAAGGAAGCACCAACTCCCTGAGTTTTCCAGCACCAACTAGATGGAAGCACCAACTTTGAGTCACATAGGCACCAACCTGTAAAACAAAGAACAATAGTTCTCCCTTGCACCACCCTACCACCCTGGTTTTTCTGGATGCACCCAGATGGAAGCTACAACTCCCTGTGTTCAAGCACCCACTTGAAACTCTGAGGACAACAGTCCTCCCTAGCACCACCCTACCACCCTGAGATATAAATCTTTGATTTCTGAAATTTATTACAGTGATACAATGTTTATCAATAGCTTATGAGTCTCATCACTGTTCGACTACAGTGCTCTGCTCTACCTGCATTAGTGTATTCCTACTTGCATCTTCTTGCACTTAAGTTCTCATATAGTCTATTTTTTTTACCATTTCTGCTCTGTCCAGCTTATGTTCTTCATCTTTTCATATTTCACGCTCTGTTTCTGGTGTCTTCTTGATCACATACAATTCAACTTGTTTTACCGAGAAACAACAACTCGCCTTTGTCACGACATTTTTCCTTTATTCCTTCTCTCATCATCCATTACACTCCAAATCTCCAACGCCCGAGTCGAGAATCTCAAACTGCTCAAGAACAATGATTCCAATGCCCTAGAAAAATGATTCAGTTAGTGTAATTGAATCACAACTGATCAAGAAACCACGAAGTGAAACAACAACCCTTCGATCATATTGTCTACTCAATATGCATCGTTGGATTATACACACAGAGGATTTTTGATCCATAGGTCCTCGTGAACTTTACATGCGTGAACTAGCACCTGGCGTAACATTCCTCTCCACATGACCACTGGCTGTGACCTTGGGCGATGGTCTCTCATGACCATGTGATTGTGGGTGCAAGCTATTTTCTCATTAGCCCCCTGTCGCATGTGACCTCAGGCTACATCCTTGCGTAAGATAATGATTGCGGGAGCATCCAAGAGTGGTTTGGGATCAACCACTTTTCTCCTCGCAATCCACCTCTAGCTACCACATACCCTTTCTCCAAAACCATGGTTTCAATTGCGGCCCACCCTTAACTTTTTAAAGTTTGCGCACCTTCAATCCCCATAATGTGACGGGATCTTCAATCTCACAATCTTGACAGTGATCCTGAACGAACGATTCAAATGTTTTCTTTCATGATCTGCGGATTAGGTCCAACCTCCCTAAATCAACAACTGTGATTTATTTCGTGATCTGGGCTTTGGGAGTTTCATCTCAAACCCTGATTTCTTTCATATGCCAATATTCTAGAGTCGATGATCCATGAACACCTATCATTCTCATTCGATGGCTTTGCCTCCACTTCGAGAATTTGACCTTTCAACCAGATCAACGCTTTTGCATCCCCTTTCTCGATCAACGGTCGAGATCTGCTTCGGGTCTCTAGACTTCAGAAATCTCAAACTTACGCTCTTGATTAGATGACCCAGATTCACTTCGGACGATCCTATGCTTGAGATCTTCTTCAAACAATTTGACGATTGAGATCTACTTCGGATGATCCGACGGTCGAGAATGTATTTCAGCTCTTTGACTCTCTAGGCTTTCAGGATTTCAAATCTCAAACTGAATTCTTGAAATGATATTTTCTGGAGCGTAGCCTCCTCACATATTTAGACCCGAAATGAATGACGTTCATTGGATCAAGATCTTATATCAACAAATCTATCTGTCTGTTATGTATCTTTTATTTGGATTAAATCCAATGGCTCTCCATCTTTGCTTATCCTATCCTTCCATTTAATTTGATCCGACGACTGAAGGAAATTCAGGTGATCGAGATCTTAGATCTCAACCCTGGCTTATCCTGTCCTTCCACTTAAGGTGATCCAACAATCATCGCATTTTCTGTAGATCCGATGGTCCTTATTCATTTCGAATTTTTGGGCTTTAGGTAATTCAACTTTCAAGTTGCCAATTCTTTCGAAGTGAGATTCCCCGAACAGTAACCTCCTCGCAACTTTTGACGTGAACCAAATGTTGTTCGTCGATCATGTTCTTAGATCGATTGCTCGATCTATCTTCGGTGATGCTCTTCTAGCTTATCCTGTGCTTCCACTTAAAAGTGATCCAATGGTCTTGAATACACTCGAAGCAGATCAACGATCAAGTAAGGTTGCAGAACCACAACTTGTGAGTGATTTAGCTCGTCACCAAAACTCTGCAATTTGAAGTTGTGTGCTGTTGGTGAGTCAAACAAAATCATCTATCTTCGAGGCTATAATATATGATGGTCCTGACTAATTGCGGGATTGGAAATAACATGATATTTAATTCTCCTTTCGATCTCCACAATCTATCCCTGCCATTGATCTGGCAATTGCACATCTGTTAAGCCCTAATATTGGCTCATTACCCCTTATATGGGGCATATTACATTAGTAATGTTATTTTATTTATGTAATATTTATTCCATTAGTTGTAATTATACCTCCTAGTCTCCTATATATACCAAGGAGATAGTTTCATTTGGAATCATCTTGTACTTGAACATTTATGTGGGGTAAAAGGAGGTTGCCCCCTCGAAGAGGATTATTATCTGAAATCATCTCTTTTTCAAGGCGTTGAATACTTATTATGAGGTTTTTCTATGCTATATTGATGTTTGGTTCTTAATATATGGTATCAGAGCTCAAGGTCTTGGGGTTTCGCTGCTACATCTGAGACACCTTGGAATTTTCGCTATAACTTTTTTTCTACAATGTTTCAGAAGGAACAACTTGGAGGATATATAGTAGACGGATCAAGGTACGTTGGAATAAATTTTTATCTCATGAGGCCTTATACTTTCGTAGATACAACCTGTGAAAGATAGGGTTCTGGAATCATCCTGAACTGAGTCATTGTGGAATTTTTGCTATAAAATATTTTCTATAACGTTTCAGACCCTAAAATATGAAGGATATTCACATAAATTAGTAAGGCATCCGTGGTATAAAGTTAAGATTCTGGGTCATCGTAAATTTGTAGATACACCCTGTGGAAGATAGGGTATCTGACTAGTCTCACGAAGGTGTTCTAGGTAAAACAATCATAACTTCTTCCTAGAGTATCCAAATTGAGTGAGACCTATTTCAGTGGATAGTGGACAGTCTTTAGTATTTTGGGTATGAGTTTCAGAATTTATATCAATTATTTGGTGCGGGGCACACTATACAAGTGAGATCTCCGGGAAAGGCCAAAAATCAACAAGTTGTGGGGACGTTACCGTAAATTCCACTTGGCACATCCAATTTTGATCAGACCTGTGGAATTGCAGAGAAGAAATATCAGAGAACTACATAAAATAAAGTTTCATACCTAGAAGGGCCAAAACTTGGGAGATACAACAGAAGAAAGATTGTCTAGAAGAACCACCTAAAAATCACGGTTCAAAAGTGATACTTGGCCAACATGCCACCCAAAAAGGGAACTTCTACACAAAATAAGCCTCCAGACAATCCTACTTGGACTCTTGATGAAGGTGAAGAAATGTGTAGGGACATAAACGATTTACAAAAGAATATAGTAACAAAAGATGAACTACAAGATATGGAAGCTAAGTTGGAGGCAAAGATGGATGGTTTAAAAGAGGAGATCATGGAAGTATTGAAAAATTTCATAACAGAGAAGACACCTGAAAGTGAAAATGCATCCCATGAAATTCATGATGAGGACACAAGGAAGGTGAATCAAGAATGAAGAAACTCCAACTTTGGGTTGAATACCAACCACATTCCTAATATCGATATGAAGAAGTTTGATGGAAAGGACCCAATCACATGGATACTTCAGATGGATAAATTCTTTGATCTACATAATGTGCCACATACACAAAAGGTACAAATTGCTTCTTTATATTTAGCAACCAATCAATTTGTATGGTATCAATGGCTTTGTTCTCGTAAATCACTCGTAACTTGGACAATTTTCACGGAAGAAATGATAGCACACTATGAGGATACAAGGAGAAATACCTTCTTTAGCCAATTGATAAATATCAAGCAAAAGGGTTCAGTTACTGAGCACATTGAGAACTTCCAAAGATTGAATATAAAGGTAACATATAGTCCAGATGAGCACTTGATTGATGTATTCATAGGAACTTTAAAGGATAACATTCAACATGAGGTTCGCCTTTGGGAACCCAAATCATTGGAGAATGAATTTAAGGTGGCAAGAAATGTTGAAAGTAAAAATATGGCTATGGCTA
>ML782996.1:286587-309813 GCA_009831015.1 Picea engelmannii
CCATCAATGGAAAGCACACTCTTCCTGTGAAAACATGCCAACACTTAGCTCATTAAGAGGTCACCCTACATCAAGAGGAAAGTGCATAGGAGTGTAATCCTTCCATACAAGGATCATTATACAATGTTTCCCTACATTAAGGGTATTTTGATAAATAAAGTGTGAGAATTATGAATATCTTGTTTGTGATTCAATTTTAAGAGTTAAGGATCATAACAAGTGGTATCAAATCTCTTTCTTGGGTCCAAAAACATTTTTTTTCTCTTTTAATAGACTTTTCAAGGGAAAAAGAGGGTCACGACACTTATATCCATTCATACATATTTTTGTGCAGAATTTGAAAAAACCAATTACATATTTGAGATCTTCTAAAAAAAATACCAATTAAAAAAAAACATTCAACTTAGAATCTAGGAAGTGGATATATTGTTGATTGAAAATCATATCTTCTAGGGTTTTCTTGATGATTGTCGTGATTATTAAAGAATGTATATATTTTGACAGATCCCCCAAATTGATGCTATATTAGTACCAATAGATACATAGTGGTCGTGGCATTTTATAATTTTGGCCATAATATAAATTCTAATCAATATTGAGGGAGTTTTGGGTATTTCAAATTTTCCACCTCAAAACTCTAGCTCTCATACTTATAGTATCTTATGGAATATTACATGGATATATTAGTCCCTATCATTGAGGAATATCTAATGTTATATGAATATTATGTGGAAGATACAAATTATATTGAATAATTCTTTCCTTCACATTTTCTTGAATTTGATGTGGATTATAAAGAGCATATCAAATAATGGTTATTTAAAGTAGAATACTTTTCACCCCTTGAAGGTTTTTGTATAGTGAGACTCATATGGAACACCAAATACAAAAAATAATGAAGTCTATGAAGCAATATTAAGGATGGAAATTTGGAGTGGTATTGAAATGGAGTACAGAAACAACATAGATTATGATTAGTATGATTTAGAGGAGGTTTATAAGAAGTGGTATATGGAAAATTGGCATTTATGGGAAGCCAACTATTTTTAGCTTCTATTTGATGAAAATACTCCATCCATAGTAAAAATCATTGAGGGAAGTCAAGACCCTATTTTTACTACCAATTTTTAGTTGGTATATGCTACAATGGTAGAGTTCCTTCTAGATCCATAATTGACCTTTTGAAACTATATGGATGATCTTCTGGACATAGAGGGTTCTATTTATTTGGATCCACATGACCATGTTGGGCCTTTGGAGCATGTAGTACTAAGCCATTTGTCGATTGTTGGGAGTCAATGTGAGAACTTGGACATGGGACCCAGGTTTATGATGAACTACTTGGAATACTTTAGTGTTGTGGCCAACCCTTATACATGGGACCCTCGCTTATGGTTGTAACTTGTTACTAAAAGCATTGATGGAAATGATTTTCTAATGGGCGTGGAGTGTTGGGATCCTCATGAAGGGTGTAATGGGGGGCTGAAGGGCCCATTATAGTAGTAATAGTGGAGGGCATTCAATTTAAGGTGGACTGGGCACACTTTTTTTGTTATTATTAAATAAGGCCTGCTATGGTAGTTAGAATAGAATATATGTAATGTGGACTCATTAAAGAAGGTCCAATAAATAGTTAACATGGGATTATGTTTGGGTTTTTTTATTTAGCTATAAATAAGGATGTAGTCCTCCTTATGGAGATTGTATTAGAGCTTAGCTCATTCAAAGGTCACCCAACCTTAAGAGGTAAGTGAATATGAGTGGATTCCTTCCATAAAAGGGTCATTGTATGGTTTTTACCTACCTTACGAGTATTTGATAAATAAAGTGTGATCATTTATGAATAAATTGTTTGTGATTCTTTTTTGAAGGGTTAAGGATCATAACAATGTGCACCCTCTTTAAATCCTTTGCTTGTAAATATAAAACCAAGCCTCTTATGAATTGTTGAATGGTTATTGGTTGAAGAGCGATCAACATGCTTCCTATTGCCAATCCCATGATTGGAGCTTGTAACCTACACAATGGCAATGTAATGCCCACCAAAATAAAAATATTTACATAAATGCATAATAAGTAGATTTAAATACATGGTTACAATAATATCCAACAATTCAACACATCTATATTAACTAGAAATACAATACAACTATATTAACTATCAAAATTTTCATCTAATAGGGTAAAATACAACAATACAATTTATTAATTTATAAGTAATTTAAATAATTGCATGTATTAGGAATCAAGAGAAGGTTAGATGAATATGTGGAACAAAAAGATGAATTTTGAATTATAGAAAAATAATTTTACCATAGGCTAGCTTCCACTAGCAACAACCAATAAGTAGTAATAGAGATGAGCAACAAATTTGGGGAAAAATATCTCATCCCAACCAAATATTTAATCATAGATTGAGATCCCTCGAGCCCTCAATCACTAAGGCTATAACAACAAACAATCAATACCTCCCTTTGAGACTAAAAGTATCGTATATCCATCCAAATAAAAATCTCCTTAGATGCAAGGTGAAAAAAACTAATAAGAAGGAACCCCCTTCAATGCTCCTCCATCCTTCCTATATCCTCAAATTTAGGTACAAAATTTAAAATAAAACATTATGTTATTGGCATGCACACCTCTACATGGCATTCATACGCAACTAGTTTTGTTTTTATAGTTCTATTAATCTTCTTTTAATGTGTACCTATTATTATTATGCTTGTATATATACAAATGCTATTTTTATTTGTTTCTTATGCAAGGTACTATTTGATATGCACAACCATCAAAATATATGTGCCTAAATATAATAGTACTAATGTGTATGTGAGGGATTACTCGTGTGGCCACTATGGGTATTTCTCACACTTGTACTACCAAACAAACATAGTTCCCTTATATTACTACCTGCTCTTGATTACTCTTTTTGAATTCCTAATATGAAACACGAATATACAATCACACATCAAATCAAGTCAATCACAAGTGTTTACTTCCTCCCTTATGCATCCTCACCCATAATCATACCATTTTCCGCCTCTAGATCATTCCCTAGTCCTCCAGATGGTCTGGTTTTCCATGCAATGAGCCCTTAGCTACAACTAGTATAAGAGTCAGCCATCATGACATGACCAAAATATGCATTGAAAGTCTGCATCATAGCTCCAAGGGAGTACGAGTACAACTCTAACCATCTCATTGACTTTTGGAATCAATATCTATCTCCTCCTCGGTCTATGTTGAAATATAGGGCCTATGCCTCATTTGGATGTTACTTGGCATCAAGTAATGTACATTGAATTTCATACCATAGACATCTAGAAAGGCTGGCCCAAATCCCCTTCACAACTCCAACCATGCACTCAACCTTAGACATTGGAAGTCCATCTTCACAACTCCACAGACGAGTATAACTCCAACGCTTTTCTTGGACTTTCAATATTAGAATATGTAAAGAAAATGTTAGTATATCATTAATGCTTGAGTTTGTCCCAAACCCATAAAGTGTTTCTTAAGTAGAGATCTTTCCTTCATGATTATGGGATTCCATGATTCAATGAACTAGCCCTCTAGGCTAATGGAGTAGCTCTCCTGTCCAACTCCACCTCACATCATGACACCAAGCATTAGTTATAATCATAACATCATCATCTCACATTTAATATAAAATAACTACATGGTATTACATGTTATCATGAGAACATAACATTATCATGAATATCATAGAACTGCATGCTAATTGTTGCATGCCATCATGAAAACATAATATCATGAATAATTAAGAACCACATATTAACTATTTCATGTCATCATGAGAACACAACACTATCACATCATCATGAATATCAAAGAACCACATGCCATATTAAGAACACAATATCACCTAAGCATAATAGAACCACATGCTATCAACCACATGTTATTATGAGTAGCATAGAATTGCATAATATCATAATAACAGGTATAAAACCACTTAACATCATGAAATACTCTTATCATGATAATCAACAGAACAAATGACATATGTAGAAACATAATAAATGGTAATAAATGATCATATATGTACATGGGAACACAAATATCACATCTAATGCTATAGTAAAAGATTGAATTGAAATATTAACTTTATATCCATGATGGTTTTTGCTAGGTTCACTAATCCCGATTTACTACAACAGAGATGGGGCATTACAAGAAAGTATCAAAAACATGTTAACCCATGGGATCATGTAAATCAATAATCAATAAAGTGCACACAAGTCAATAAATGGTCATTCCAATCAATCATGAGCCAAGAAAGATAGAATTAGAATGGAAACCAACATAAGTCATGGGAACCTACGAAAAAACATCAAACATCCTACATTCATGAGCATAAGGGAATGCCAATATATTAGTGTCCTTATCCAAGTCTTCACGCAATTCATAAGGCACTCATAAATTCATAACTTCTAAAAACATCAATACACTCATCAAAGCATTAAAAGTAAGGTACAATGAAAAAGGTAAAAACTTAATTACAAAAGTTGATGAAATAAAAATGGGGTCACCAAGTCTAAGGATTGGGACTCAGTTGAGACCTTGACAAGATGTCCAATAGTGGCTACAACATTCATGCTTCCTCCAATAATATCTTCAAACTAATTCTAAAAATAAAACTCCAACCTATATTTTAAAGATTTAACATTTGAAAAATATCATGAGATTCATACTTATATATATATATATATATATATATATATATATGAAAATGAGAGAAGAGAAAATGAAATAAAAATAATTTTTCTTGCAACAATGTTTTGGTATGCAACATTATTTAGTGCCACACATATGTGCTTTTTGAAGTTGTTTTTATGCTAAAAATACCTCTATATAAACATTAAATTTGGTATTAGTTGAAAGAAGTTGGTTCATGACTCCAATATACCATGTGCATATTTTCATAAGAAATCGATGTTGCCTAGCATGGAAACCTAAAAAAGGGTAAGCAACAATCATGACCAAAATAGGGGTCACCATGAAAGGGGTTGTGGCCATAACAACAATTGTAATTGTAATATTCAGTCTACAGATAAACAAATAATACTATCACAACCACTCAATTGTGTATTTGAATGCTAATAGGTTTCATGCGATACTATAACAAATTTATGAGCATCCCAAATGAAGGTTGGCTAGGTGTAGTAATTCATTTAATGTTGTTATTTTTACAATGTAATCAAATTTCAGATAAAGTCAAACTTAACATAGTCTTAGATAGTAGAGCCGTGGTCAGTTTGGGGTTTAGTCCCCCCCATCTGGTCACTAGTTCAAATCCTATGGGTACCTTTGTGACACCTCATCCCTCCTTAGAACTATCAATTCATGTAAAAAAATTCATAGAAATATAATGGTGTCAGTCTCTTACTTCTCCAGGCTCCTATCTTGCTAGCCTCCTCTTCCAATAACATCAACTTGACATTGACATGCAGTGATAAATTTAAAATGGTGGTCACTACAGTGAGGGTAGGATTAGAAGCAACCAACTAATGCTAGATAACAATTTTCCAGTGTAGGTAGTAGAATAGAAATGACCAGAAGTGGTAGTGGTGAAAAATGACCCTCTAATACTAGGGTAGGGTTAGAAAGAGAGCAAGAGAAAAGGGAAACGATCACAATAACTTTACTAAAACTTTTTAATCTCCCCAGTTAAGCAATAACATTGAACTTGTTTAATGTTTTTAATAGTGAAATCTCCTAGGGGAGGTAGGTGTGGGAGGGGTAGTGTACAACTCTAGAGGAAAAATGATGCTAAACTACTCCTACAATCTGGGTGTAACCACTAGCAACATGGCAGAGGCCTATGTGATGTATCAAGGAGTTCTCCTAGCTCGGGAACGAAAACTTAGCAATATCATCGTAATAGGGGAATCAAAAAACACAATTCAACACTTCGTCAAAGCGACTACCCCAAATAATTCCAAGCTGAAAAGAGTCATAGATAGGATCAAAGCACTCTTATCCTCTTTTCAGACCTCCTTCTATCATGTCCCTCACAAAAAAAACAAAGAAGCGGATGAACAAGCAAACTTATCAATTGGAAGAGCCCCAAGTCATATGGAAAGGCTGGGGAGGCACCTTTTTTCATCCCCTCCTTGATGAAGCAACCCCCTGTTGCCTTCGCTCCACCTGGCGTTAGTACCCTTGCGAAGCAACAACTAGAAGAAGCATGCAATCAACAGAGTGTCATATATGGGGAGGTGTTGTACTCCCGTTTCACCTAGCCTGTGGGAAGCAACAATCAACAAGACGAAAAAATGGCTAATTTGGGACACTTTGTGTTCCTCCTCCATGGGAACTCGCCATATCTGACCCTCCACGCTTGCACAAAAATGTGCAACATCACCTTCACCATAACTTCACCTGAGGCGAGGGTAATCGAAGGGAATTCCATCATGATTTAGCGCAAGGGAAAGCGGGTAGTACCTGTCTCTCCAAAGCTTGAAAGACATCCAATTCATGAGATTGCATGGAAATGGTGGAATTCATACATCACAACCTTATCCTGCAGAGATAAATTGGAAGGTAATCTCTCAACCCACCACCACAATCATCCCCACTTGATTTCTGCAGATTGGAATTTCATAAGGAAAGAGGAATTGTAGTGCCCAAGAAGTATATGAGTTAGCAATTGCCCCAACATAAGAGGGACAACTCCAGGCAAAGTTATTATCACTAGCAACAAAGTAAGAACCAATAACAGAGGAAACATCCGTGATAGAGGCAACACTAGAGGAAACATCAGTGACAGAGGCACCACTAGAGGCAACATCAGTGACACAGGAAGAAGTAAGCACGATTGGATTGGAGGTAATTTCCTAGCAATCTCAGTCAGTTTATTTGAAGGAATGGCTCATCGTTCAACCCGTGAAGGACTGGAGGAAGAGTTGGTGGACGGTACTTTCTCCACCACCTAGTAGCTAACACTTTGTCTTGACTCCCACTGTTCCACTCTCACCTTCACACTGGACACTCTAGACTAGCATCGCACGTTGATAAATCGATTACAGGATGAAGTAGAATTTCTCAGGCGCTAAGGGGAGAACATGGAAGAAAAGTTGGAAGCCATGCCACCAAATTTGTCAGTAGAAAGATAGAATGAGGAAACCAGAAGCATATAAGACCCCATGCTTCCCGACTTGAACGTAGTGCTAGAGCCCCCTCTAGAGGAAGACCAAGTGTAAAGAATATCAGTAAGAAATTCCTTTGTTTTGTAAAAATGGCTTAATTAAATCTCTCGTAAGACAGTATTAGGACATACATGAAAATCTCTATTTGCAATGAAGTAGATCCAATTCTAGACTTAGTTGTGTAAGCCTTTTTGTGGAATTTTTGCAGATGGTATCTCTTCCACCAACACCCTCCTCTGTAATATGAAACCTCAGTCATGCCTTTTATATATACAAAATTTTTAGTTTTTGTAAAAAAAACCTGTGAAACCTCCTACTCACTTGGCGAAAGTAGTAACACCCAAAATTTAGGGTTTGGAAATAAATTTATGGGCATAATTATTGTTATTGTGAGAGAGAAATACCATGAATGAAGTCTTAGTTTCAATTATATTTTGACTGTCCATTTCAATGGGATCCTATGGTCAAAATTTATGAGAAACATTATCATCTTTGACTTAGTTTTTGTGCTAAGAGGTGTTTTGAAGCCTAACATAACATAGATGTTGTCACATAAATATATGAATAATATTCCAAATTCAAAATTATGATTCATTGTGAATGATATAACTACGAGACTATAATTTTGTAGGTCACAACATTTCAATGTGATTCTATGGTTATAATTTCTAAGAAACATTATCATGTTTGACTTAGTTTTTGTGTTGAGAGGGGTTTTACAGGCCATCATGATTGATCCGTAAATGAGGGACTTATATCCCACTCACTTCACCAACACAGATTCTTTGCAAATTTAATTTATGGTCTCTATCTCAACCATGTTCTAAGGCTTGTATAGATAGTCATGTCTTCAGAAGGCTGCAAAACTTATTCTTTGTGCAACCTTTGCTCTGGATTGATTATATTCCTTATTTATCCTGGTAACATACATACAAGACACATATGATAATGTAGCAGTAATTCTTTGTCCTCAATGAGCCAACCAATCTCGGGTATCTCCTCTAAATAGCCTGATGTCCAGTGGCATGTAAATATACTCATAAATTAGTTACTAGGCCCATGTTCTCTATTGCAATTCTCCTCCAAGGAAAGTGTTTGACACTCAATTTACAAGTACCAATGGGTTCCCACTTCCGAGCCTCTATCTATAGCTTTTGTTCAAACCAATTATAATTTCCATAATGGTGGACTATGTCTTCTTTATATCTTGGTTCCTAGTCTTAGAATGGCCACGAGGCTTGTGTTGGTATCTAAAATTAGTTGTATCATTAAACATATTATGAGGATAGTGTGGAGCCTTTCACTCACCAATAGACACATCAATTCCCAAAAATAGCCTCTTGTTTCTAACCACACAGTATCTCACGTGTTTCATAAAAACTTAGCTTCCCTTCAAGAAAACAGAGTCAACCAAATTTTGAAACAAGTCAACCAGGTTATGAAACAAGTCAACCAGAGGTTTAATTCGACCCAACAATGTCTAGAAATTCTCTAGCATGTAGGATTCCACCCAACAACATCTAAAAATTCCAGTAGCAAAATTGTGGTTGTCCCGATAAAAAAAAAGTTGACCAGGATGAGTGGAGTCACCCAATTGCAAGGTAGGTCAACTAGCAATTCAAGGAGTTGAAAAATGAGTAAAGTTGACTAGGCATGAGCTAGTTCAATAAAAATGAGAGTAATTCGACCAGTTGGAAGTTGAATAGACTGGGTAAAAAATGGAACATGTAAGGAGTTGACCAGCAAAGGAATTAAGTCGACCACAGAGGTAAAATATCGACTCAACAAAAGAAACTCGACTAGGAGGAAGTCTAATTGACCCACAAGAAATTCTAATAGATGAGTAAGTGAATTTTAGTCCAAATAGCTCATACCGAGTGTGGGGAGAATGCACGAACCTCTAAGTCAACCTAGGGAATGTGAAATTTCTCTAGGCAATGGAACTGAAGTCCAGTGAGGGAGAAAATTGCCCTAGTCTTTAAGAAATTGACTAGAAAAATCCAGTTGGCTTGGGGAGGAATTTAATCAACCAAAAAATGAATTTAATTTTCCCCAAGGGAACATGAAATCGACTAGGAATGAAAGAAAACAATAGGAGAAATTTGAAGTCATATAAACAAGTGGGAAATAACCCAAACAAATGGAAAACATCCAGGAAATAAACATTCGACTCAAAAATTAATTTAGACGCCCAAGGGATGCGAACTTTCCCCAAAACAAACTAAAACATCCCAAGTAAGGAGAATTATTCCCAGTAATAAATATATCGCTCAGAGAGAGAGAAAATCTATGAGGAAAGAGAAAAATTCCCAAGGGAAAGCCTAAAAACCATATTAAATCGATTTAGAAAATCTTACAAGATTGCAATGGTCAAATAAACATGTTCGTTGATCTCCAATATGAGAAAGAAATGGATGGCGGGGATTTTAGAGTTGTTGGCATTAATGGGAAAATGGTTTTCATAATCCAACTAACATAAATAAAATTGGGCATTCATATTTGTCACCATTAACCACACATAACCATAGATTAAACCAAATAATAAGAACATTGCACACACACTCATATCACTCCACAATCAAATTACAATGTACACAATGTTTACTCTAGAACCAAAACGGTAAAACCATTTTTGAATGGGGTTCAATCTATTCATTTCAACAATATTTAGTATAATTCCCTCTTCTCTTTCTATGCCTCTTTTTCTCTTGGAAAAAAACCCTTTGAGAATGAGTGTGAAGATGAAATAAGGAGATATGGGGGGGTAAGGGAAGGACAATAGACATAGCCCTTCACTTCCCATTCCTCAACCTTCTTTCCTATTCATTTTTTTTCTTTCACTTTTGTCTCATTCAACCTTATATTTACATTTTGTTTTACATAGTTTGTTAGCCTTTGTTAGCCATTGAATTGCATTGTAGGTACTAAGTCTTTCATCCATTTGTCAGTTCGGATCCATTTCAGATTACACCTCCCAATTGAGAGGATTTTGGTTTCCAAAATCTCAAGGAAACCAATTTGGATTATTGTGCCTTCTTTTTAGAACATGGATCCAAATCTCGTTGTTGGAAACAACTCTGACTCTAGCTATGGCTCTAGCTATTGACTCTGGTCCTCAACTCCAACTCTGGCTCGCTTGTTCCTACACTATAGAAGTATGCTCACTAACTAGATTATCTTTGAGAAATCTCCAGATCTGAACTCTAGACTCAACATCCATTCCCATCTCCCTCTTCATCTTGGAATAGTCCATCTTGGCTGCATTGAAGCCAAGTTGAATGTCGGTCCATGTTCAATGTTATCCCAACAAGATATTCCATCACATAACAACTTCTGAAGAGGAAGTGTGGATGAATTCCTCTACTAGGATCAATTTCTTTTCATCATGGAAACAACCCTCTGGTGCCTACACATTCTTGCAAGCACATCATGGAGTTCTCAAGAACTCCTCCAAAGGTCATTAACCTCTATGCACCAATCTATAACACATCTTCAAGAACATATTCTTTTGATGGAAGGTCGAAAAAAACCATTGGAATGTGGCTATTTGTTTCATCAATCTATTGTCCTTCTCATTCGTGATGTAGACCTTCTATGCTTCCATATTTTCTTGGACAACTTCCACCTCCTGGATTAGAGATGTAGAGAACTCTTCATCTTCCACAATCTTCACTCTCCACACCCTTCTCTTGGTTGTGTGGTTTCTATCGTGAATCTCTAGATGAATTTGCCAACACTTTGCTTCCCAATGTCCACTCATCTTGAAATGGTGGAAAAATTTATTGGCATTGTGGTATGGAATGCTTGAGATAGTCCTTTTCCTCTTGTGCCTCTGAGTTTTATATTTTATAAGTGAAGTCTCCTTTCCCTTCTTCTTCTAAAAAAAATCTGGCATGTGGAATGTGGCTTGCTTCTCCTAGCAAGCTACCTCACTATGGCCTTTCTTTCCAAAAAAAAAACATGCCTCTATGTACCAACAAATAACAACATTATGACCACTCTTCTTGTAACAGTGACAAACACGAGATGTTTTGTTTGATGAAGACCTCTTGGTCTTTTTCTTTTTATTTCCTCAACTGATTGGTTTGCTGCTTCCTCTAAGTGATGGTAAAGGTTGATTATTTAAGTTATTATCATCACTTCCCCTCTTCAATTCACCACAAGAAGGTTTAGGTGGTAGTGGGTTGACACCTTTATGTATTGTTTCTCTCTCCTCTGATGAGTAGACCAACTCCGACATGTCTTTAGCCTTCACAAAAATGGTCTTCATGGTCACATGATTTGCAATTTTTCCATCAAATACCAGGCCTTCATGCTTGACCCATGCCATATATACAATGGGGATCAAGATGCCTTGTCTTCTCTTTCTTATCCCTTTTCCATCATACCCCATTTGATTTAGAATTTTGGAAACAATTCCTCTCGTATGCTTCTCAAATTCACCAAAATTCTCTTGAGGAATGTCTATGGAAGGTGAATTTACCAAAGTGGTATGGGTTATGGTTCTAGTTGAGGTAGTGGAAATGGATGGTGGCATTGATTCTTGGTGCTCTTGGAAAACTACTTGGAGCCTTGCCAAGGCCTCCTCCTTCTCTAGAAACTCTTGTTGCAGTTGTACCATCATTTGCAAAAGCCTATCCTCTTGCCAACCATCCAACTAAATGACCTTTTCTCCCAAGTGTGAAAGATGAAATTTTTGCTTGTCCCAATCTACCATGACTATTTTGAGGGAGTCTTGTCATTCTTAAAACTTATTCTCGAGCATTGGTAGTAGTTTGGTAGAGGTCTCAAGGTGATTCTCCATCTTTTCCATCCTCTTGTTGAACATATGATATTTCTCCTTCAAGCTCTCATTCTCTTCTCGAAGTTGAGCATTGCTAGCCTATAGGTCTTCCAACTTGTCTTTGTTTTCTTTACATGTTGAGGTTTTCTATATTCTCTTCAAAGTTCTGGTATCTATGTCATAGTCAAGGATGCAACCTCTCTCTAATACCATCTGATCCACAAACGAGGGAATTTTATCCCACTCACTTCACCAACATAGATCCTTTGCAGAATTTAATTTCTAGTCTTTATCTAAGCCCTGTTCAATGTAGCAGTAATTCTCTATCCTCAATGATCCAACCCAGGTCTCTCCTCTGAATATCCTATTGTCTAGTGGCATGTAAATATACTGTTAAATCAGTTACTAGGCCTATGTTCTCTATTGAAATTCTCCTCCAAGGAAAGTGTGTAACACTCAATTTACAAGTCCTAATGGGTTCCCACTCCCAAGTATCTATATGCAGTTTTTATTCAAACCAACGATAATTTCCATAATGGTGGACTTTGTCTTCTTCAGATCTCGGTTCTGAGTCTTAGAATGGTTGTGAGGCTTGTGTTGGTATCTCAAATTAGTTGTATGGTCAAACATATAACGAGGATAAAGGAGGAGAGTGTGAAGCCTTTCACTCACCAGTGGACATACCAATAACCTCTTGTTGCTAACTGCATGGTATCTCACGTGGTTCATAAAATATTGGCTTCCCTTCAAGAAAAATAAGTCAACCAGATTATGAAATAAGTCTACCAAATTATGAAACAAATCGACCTGACAATGTCTATAAATTCTCTGTTATGTAGGAGTCCACCCAACAACATATAAAAATGCTCAACAACAAAATTTTGGTTCATCCCATAAAAATAAATTTGACTAGGATGAGTGGAGTTTCCCAATTGCAAGGTAAATCAACTACAAATGCTAGGAGTCGACCAGTCAATAAAATCGACCATACATGAGTTAAGTCGATAAAAAATGAGAGTGATTCAACTAGTCGGAAGTTGAATTGACTGAGTAACGAGTCGACCAGGAAGGTGAATTGACCAATAAAGGAATTAAGTCGACCATGGAGGTAAAATATTGACTCAACAAAATAAATTCGGCTAGGAGGAAGTCCAATTGACCCATGGGAAAGTCAAATCGATGAGCAAGTGAATTTTAGTCTAGATAGGTCATGCAACATGTGGGGAGAATGCATGAATCTATAAGTCGACCCAGGGAATGAGGAATTTCTCTAGGCAATGGAACTGAAGTCCAGTGAGGGAGAAAATCACCCCAATGTTTAAGAATCTCCCAACAAAATCCACTCATCTAAGGGAGGAATTTAATCGACTAGAAAATGAATAATTCACCCTAAGGGAACATGCAATCGACCAAGAATGAAATAAAAAACTTAGGGGGAATTTGAAGTCATCTAAAAAAGTGGGAAATAACCCAAACAGATGGAAGATTTCCATGCAATAAAAATTTGTCTCAACAAGTTATTTAGACACCCAAGGGATGTGAACTTACCCTGACATGAAGTAAACCGTCCCAAGTAAAAATAATTTCTCCCATCAAAAAATAAATCGCTCAAATAGAGAGGAAATCTATGAGTAAAGAGAAAATTTCCCAAGGGAAAACCCAATAGCCATACTAAACCAATTTAAAAACTCATACAAGATTGAAACAATCAAATAACTATGTCCATTGATCTCCAATCTCATAAAGAAATGGATGGAAAGGATTTTGGACCTATTGGCATTCATGGAAAAATGGTTTTCATAATCCAAATAAATTAAATAAAAGTAGGCATTCATATTTGTCACCATTAACCACACATAATTGTGGATTAAATTAAATAATAAAAACATTGCACACACAGATATCACTCAATCAAATCACAATGTACACACTGTTTACTCTGGAACCCAAACGGGAAAACCAACTTCAGATGAGGTTCAATCTATTCATTTCGGTAATATCTAGTACAATGCTCTCTTCACTTTCTATGCCTCTTTCATTCATGGCCAAAGACCCCTTGAGAATGAGAGTGAAGGAGGAAATGTAAGGTCTTTCATACAAAGTCTCAAAATAAATAAAAAATATATTCATATTTTTACAAAATAAATTCAATTTAGTTCAAGGTTTTCCTTTCATGATTTTATTTACAACAACATAATAACAACATAAATTGCGCAAAATACATACTTCTATATATAGATTAGTTGATTTAGTCCTCGATTCTCTTGTTCTTGAGCTTGCCCAAACTGCCCAACTGAATATTAACCTCCTAACCAACTAGGAACAACCTCTCTGGCTCTTTAGCTCTAGGAATCCTTTCTATTTCCTGGCCCCCAAGCCCAAAATTCCCAACAACAATAGTGCCCTATGAGAGTTTCCAAAATTCTTTGTTCTCCCAATTTTCCTCCTCCTCCTCCTTCACCTCTTGCAAAAATTTTCAATCCAAAATGAGACCCCCTCTCCAAGTCCCCTCCTCTCTTCCTTATCCTCCTCTCTCAAATCTCCCTCATTAATTTCCCAACAACCTTATCCCCCCATTAATTACTTCACCCACCTTTTAATAATAAAATAATAAAAGTCTCATTTAATATATTTTAATAATTAATTAAATTTAAATTAAAAACTATGATAAAAATTAATCAATTTGGGTTGTTACATACACCCACCCTTCAAGAAAATTCATCCTGAAGTTAGAGTAATTTACAATACAAGGGTAACGACACACGATTCATACATCCACATCAAATAATCAACATCATCAATTTAAAACACTTATACATACTAGTGTACATGTTCAAGACATGCATGTGTAGCTAGCACATACATGACTCACACATGCACTAATGACAATAATTATCAGTCCTAAAGTAATTCTTGCATGCGTCCAATCCAATCAACAAGACCATTAATTTCATAAAAGATAGTAGACCAATTAAATTTTTGTGAAATCCCTCAATTATAATAATTTAGCACAAGCAACATTAACTTAGATAATTGTAGTTCAATTAAGAAAAGATAAACTCTCTCTCTCTCTCTCTCTCTCTCTCTCACACACACACACACACACACACACACACACACACACACACACACACACATAATCGAGGAATCAAGAAATTCTACCATAAGGTGAAATACCCACACACTCTCTGAAACTACTTCTAGTCATCCTTCCTCCCTAACCTACTTCCATATTCCATCCCTATCCTTCCTCTGCTGGACTATCTTGGAGCATCATCTATATTGACCTAACTTCAGATAGAACCCGTAAGAGGAAGTGTCAACTCTCTTGATCAAGCTTCAAAATAGGCAATTGACAATATCATCACACGTCTGGGGGAGTGTGAGCTAACATCACCCTCCCATGACTCCGGGTTTCAGAGGATACAAGGTGGGAAATGCCTCCACCTCTCCTAATAGAACTAGGTTCAACACCCTACCATGGAACATACAGTGGCACTGTGTTGCTGGGAATTTTGTCATCGTATATTCATTTTTAGGCAGTCTTGCCACCTGAAAAACCTGCACTTGTCCACATATCATAGTAATGCATTTTAACCAATATAATTTCACATACAAAATTTATACCATACTGTTTCCTAGTCGATGTTCACGACATCAACCTTTTTATCATCATTATTCTTTGGCTATTTCATAGCCTCTTGAATTGCAGATTAGTCTATAACACAACTCATACATATCCATGCATTATCATCATGTGAATGCATTTAATGATAATCTCAATTCGGTATCCATGTACCAACAACTTTAAATGTATTTTTTTTAAAGTTATAAATAGATTGCATGATATCCATCATAATTCAAATAGCGTTAAACATTCATAGAATTGACATTCACATAGGTTCATATGTCTTAAAATTTCAAGTGTATCATTGATAGTTTCACAGTGAATAGAAAATAAAGATGATTAGTTGTCTAAGTCAAAAGGTGGCATTACATACACCCAACCTTCGAGAAAACATATTCTTAAGGTGGTAAAAAAATTGAGGGATGATCTCATCGTAAGGTCTTGACATCCTCCCAAGTAGCAGATCCTGGGTTATACTTGTCCCACTAGACCTTAACTTGGTCTACCAGACGATTCCCGAGCTTTCAAACCCTATGGTCCAATATGCATAATGGTTCTACCGTGAGGTTTCCCATGTCCAATACCCGCAATTCCTTCCAATTTGGTTTATGAGATTCGTCAGCAACATAATGACGTAGAACAAATATATGAAAAACATTATGAGTTTTATGCAAGTGGGGTGGTAGTACGAGACGATAGGCAATGATTCCAATTCTCTCTTGGATTCTGAATGGTCCTATAAATTGAGGTGACAACTTTGTCCCCTTCCTGAACCAAATGGTACTCTTATTAGGCCCGATACAAATGAAAAATTGATCTCCCACTTTATAACTTCGATTAGTCCTATTTGCATCAACATAAATTTTCTATCCATCCTGTGCTTACTTTAGTCATTGCCTAATCTAAATCACCTATTCCTCCATCTATTGAATCAATTCTAGCCCAATTGTCACTCGGTATTCTAGCCTTTTCCAACTCAACGATATCCTGCATGGCCTTCCATATAGAGCTTCATAGGGTGGAATTGCAATGGAGCTATGAAAACTGTTATTGTAGGTGAACTCTACCAAAGGTAGGTACTTCTACCAATGGGTTTGATTATCCATAAAATACATCCTAATCATGTCTTCCATAACTTGATTTACTCTCTCAGTTTTCCCATCTATTTCAGGATAATATGTTGTGCTCAAGTTCAACCGAGTTCTCAACACTGACTGCAAACTTGTCCAAAACCTAGAAGTGAATCATGAGTCCCTATCTGAAATGATTTTCTTGGGTAACTCATGCAAATGGATGACCTCACTTATAAACACGTGTGTCACATCAGTGACATCATAAGTGTCTCTATCTAGAATAAAATTAGCACTCTTGGTCAACTTATCAACTATCACAAGAATGGCATTATGTCTATGCAATGTGAGCGACAATCCCACAACAAAATCCATAGAAATGACTTCCAACTTGGACATAGGAACGTCATGTGGTTGTAGGAGACTTGTCGGGTGGTGGTGGTCAGCCTTCACTTGTTGACACTCTAGGAACTTGGCGATGAAATGGACTACATCACACTTCATGCTTGCCTAGAAGAAAAGCTTCTTCATGTTCGTGTACATTTTCTTCACACATGGATGTGCACAATAAATTTTTCTATGGGATTCCTTGAGTATGATGCTTCAAATATCCCCACCTTTGGGGATGTACATCCTTCCTTGATACCTTAACAATCCATCTCCTTCCAGGCTATATCCTTCATACTTTTGATCTACTTGCCTCCCACTCTGTAGGGTTTGTTAGCGCCACCATTTTTCTTTCCAGTTAGAGTTGGTTTTAAGTCACGTTGTGACCCATGTGTCCAAACATGTGAAGTCAGGTACATAGCACCATGAGATCGAAGTCAACAAGTGATCGGTTGGCCCTTGGAGACGGGAAGGGATGTCAGAGTCGAAACTTGCATAAGTGGTATGCCTTTTCCAAAGAGTCGAGTCCTGTTAAGAAACCAGTCTCTATGTGCCCCAGGTCGAGTCAAGTAGTTAATGGAAGTCACATCGGCGAGTACAACAACTATTATTAGTTCATCATGAAGGCCGAGGGAATGAAAAATCACGACGTTCATATCATGCATGCCCAACAAGCCTTATCTCCTGTATCCTACATGCGAGGATTTTCCATGGAAAAGCTGCAACTCGACTCAAAACATCTCTTCACCATGAATTCACTGTCCTCCAACATGATTCCTTCTTCTACCCGACTTGTATATAAATATCAGATGCTCGACACTCTTTTCAGTCATAGAACCAGGCCTGCACTTTGTTTGCAATTTCCCTTGCCAGTCCAATTTGTTCAAAATTCCCCCCTTTGTGTGTCTACTAGATATACTACATGCATAGTACACATTGGTCGCACCATGGAGACCTCTCAAAGCATAAGTAAAGGTGCATGAAGTATCAGAATTGCAAGGTCCAAGCCCCAAAATGGTCGGGAGTCATTCTCACCTGCAACAGACATTCCCAAAGATGTGAAAGGAGTTATTCATTTACCTATAGAGAAGACTAGATCAAACCACGCAGAACCTGAAGTGGAGGGATTTTGACAGGAGGGGAATACAATAGAAGCCCCGTCTCCTCAAAGCAAATTCCTCGGAGGAGGGGCAAGCCAAGGAAGAACAAGGAAGCTGTGGAAGCTTGTTTTTTAGAAGAGCTACGTGCCAGATCAGTGGTTGAAGAAATACTCATGCGTGCCATCCGGCTAGAGCCTACTGGAGGATCGATTCATGAAGGCAGGGGCAGAACAAGGAAAGTGGATATAATAGGAGAGAATGACCAAGATCCATCTTAGCAATTAAATCAGGCAAATTCGGTTATCGCTGAACTCTATCAGGAAAACACGGAGTTGAGGTGGTAACTAGCGACAAAGACTATGGAAGCATCAACAATACAGGGTCGTGAAGGGAACGTGGCATGGCTAAAAATATTGCTCAGAGAGGTGCAAGACACCAATGTATAGCTATGAGAAGCACATAGACTGATAGAAGAAAGGCATACAAAGTATTCTAGAGAATGTGAAGCGACCGAGAAGGAAGCCTGCGTGGCTCTCGCTAGCACACTGAAGAAATGAGTCTAGCTGGTGCTCTTCTCTACGTCTTCACATATAAGACAAATCTTGGAAGTTATGAGGACACGTTTCCCCAAAGAAATCTACCATTTTGATAACAATCGTGACAATCAAATAGCCACCTACTGTACAGATTTTTCCAGCAAATGAGCATGCAACATAAATCAAAGCCATTATAGCAGATAGCAAGTTCCTGGCAGACACCTGTTTTCTCAGACACCTAATCAAAGGGATACACTGACACATATTTTATTCATATCGAGATCTGAATGATGACCATATCCTCATGGAAAAATTTGCGAACAATCATGGGTAAATAGACGTGATTATTGTCTATTTTGGAAAGTGCCATGTGAAGAGTCTCCAAGGCATGCTACTCATTTTTCCTAGTTTTAGGGTTAGCAGTTAAAAAGAAGGGTAGACCAAGTGATGCCCTCATTTATATATTTCATCTTTTCAATGTAAGCTGGGTTGGTTGGCAAATTTGGTAGACGACAACTATTGTATGCAATTTGAGTTTTACACCAAAATTTAATGCAAAGGTCCTGTAACTTGACAAAAATATTCTAGTTGTAGCATTTGGATGTATTGTGCCTCTTTCTTTGTGTATGTGCTTCCTGTCATCTTTATTCATACATTTTTCTGTCTATTTTGAAATGAATTTTTGAACTTGTGGATTCGCTGTGCAATGCCCCTTGTTCGCGCCACTTAGACAAAACGTTTTCCTCTAAAGCTAACTCTGAATTCGCCCGCGGTGGTGCTATGAGTTACTTCTTGTGTTTTCTCCTACCACACATTACGGTTTTACATTGAGAACCATTTCTCACCTAGCCTTATCCTCTCAAGTCTAGTCACTGAGTCATTTGTCTCTGTCATTTCTTCAAATCGACTACATAGCCCAAGTTTTACTTTCTTGTGCCAATATAGCCAAAACCCATTATATCAAAGGTGTTACATCTAGCCACTGCTTTCAAAGCCATATCCCGCACAGAGAAAACACCTCTTGAGAGATCCCTCTCCAGATCCTAAAGGCTAATTTCAGGTCTCAAAGTTGATTGAAAAAGTTACCTTCATCATCTGTTTATCAACCAAACAAATTTACATAGTGCTAACATTCTGGTGCCATTGTCGGGGATGAAATTAATTAGATTTTCCCTGGGAGAATGGCTAACATTGAAGTTTGACACCTGAGGGTAACAAAGGGACAAACATATGTACTAGCTGAAACCCTTAGCTTGGAGACTCCAGTCCAAACAAACCAATAGCTCCAAGTAGCATAGTTCAAGAACCATGGCTCCAAAGACGATTTATACCAGATCAGATCCTGACCCAAACCCCACAGAGCCTGTGTACGAACCTGAGAATATTTTGCATAGGAATAGAGAGAAAGCATCGGACCCGTTCTACTACATGGAAAAAATCCTGTCCTTACCCAAAGACGGTGCACAGAGAATTGACGACCTTGAGTTTGACGAATTCTTCGAGCAAACTCTGTTTAGGTATAAGTCAGAAACTAGTTTGGACGAGATTGTTTTCGACCCAAAGAAATTCCAATCCCTAATATCAAATAATATCCCTCAGAATACGAATCCTCCTATATGTATGGCTGCCAGATTCGCCCCCCTCATCCTGCCAACCCAATTACATGAATTGACTTAGAATTATAGACAGAGAATCAGGCTCTACGAGGCTGAAGGAAATGTTTCCGCCCAAAGGCACCTGGACTGGTTTAATGATTTTGTCGACCTGGAGGAGGTGGACTATGCAGATGCAAAAATGAGGTTGTTTGCACATAGCCTTTCGGAAGATGTAAGAAAATGGTTCAAAGCCCTCCTGCCTGTGAGCATTCGGGACTTCGCCGCTTTCGAGACATTGTTCCTGAATAAATGGGGGTAAAAGAAAAACCCTCTACATCTTCTAACACAATACAATAATATGAGGAAAGCACTGGAAGAGACAATGCAAGAATTCTAAGCCCGTTTCCTGAAGGTGTACAACTCAATCCCTGTGGAAGTCAAGCCACCCCCCGGTGCTGCACAGTTGCGGTATGCTGATTCCTTTGACAGTGATTTCGCCATGTTGTTGAGAGAAAGAAGATCAACGAGTATAGATGCTATAATGAGTAATGCTATCGAAGTCGAAGTAAACATGATGGCGTCGGGAAAAACAAAATTGAGGTTCAACCAAGGTGACAAGAGACCCCAGGGATATGCACATCCACTGACGTCGTGGTCCTCAGATGACAAATTCGACATGATGATGAATACCATGGAGAAGTTGATGGAGATAATTTCCATGGGCAACAAACCTGCTGCCCGAAAACAGAATGACCCACATCCCAGGAATAAAAACCTCAGAAGGGGTCAAATCCCTCAGATCATACAGAGGGAACAAAAAGAGAAAAGAGATCAAGGTGACCAACAGACGAGACCTCCATTCTAGAACAACTACGCGAACGAGGATTTCGATGAGACGTTCGATGACTAGATGCATTGTTGCGACGATAAAAAACCGCACGTGTTCTTGACAAAGAGTGAGCATGATTGATATATGAGAAAAAATGATGACTTCGTGTTGGAGACGGACGATGATATGATACTAGAAACAGATGATGCACCATCTTGGGAGACAGAAGAGTTCAGGAAAGGCTATCAAAATGCCATCATGCAGTTCCAGAAGAAGTACAACCTCCAAAGAAAATATGTGCCTACCGAGTCGCAACAAACGAACCCCATAAGGAAGCCTCCAATGGACTCCCCTTCTACAAGCCAACCAAGGTCGGATAGCGTGACCAAGGTCAGATAGCATGAATAAGGATGCAATGGAGAAGGCTAAGTTGAAAGAGGAGGTCCCCAAGAAATCTCAGGAGACAAGTTAGGAGGCGAGCGGAAAAGAGGTAGAGAATGTCTGTTCCCCTTTCAATTTTGAACATGAGATGGCCAAAGTCAAGATCTCTGTCCCATTCAATGAACTCATTAGAAAGGGTGAGTATCGGGAGTGAATCATTAAAATGCTGAAAATGGAAGGGACCCCTGATACTTTGAATATCCAATATGATCACCCCGCTATCCTTTTTGGTCCACGCATTGAAGAGAAAAATGATACCGAAGATGTCCCTCCTTTCTACGCCAGTCTAAAAGTCCATGATATGACCCTTCATAATTCCATGCTAGATTCTAAAGAATCACACAACCTCATGCCAAAGGTGATCATGGATGAACTAAGTTTGGATATCACCAGGCCATACAAGCACCTTTTCTCTTTTGATTCAAGGAAAGTCAAGTGTTTGGGCCTTATCAAAGACCTAGTTATGTTGTTGGCTCAAATCCTCGCTAAGAACATGGTCATGGATGTAGTCTTTGCGGAAATACCCCCAAAGTTCAACATGCTTCTATCAAGGTCATGGGATACGAAGTTGAAGGGAACTTTGCAGATGGATATGTCATACACCACCATCCCTATTTTTGGCCATGATAGAAGGTTTTACAGAGAAGTGCTACTAAAATACATGGTAAACAACAAGACGCAACCAAAAAATCATCCTATATATGCCATCGACACTGAGGTGGGTTCTTATATATTCTACAATGACTTGAGTTTCGAAGAGGAAGGACCGACAACCATCATAACAACTGATGAGAAAACTATGCGAGAAATGATAGAGTGCGTCGACCCGAAATACCGCGTAGAAAATGGGGTGTGGAACATGAGTTTTGATGGCACAGTCAATAGAGAAGGAGATGGGGCCGATGTATGGGTAAGCCCCCCTGAAGAAATCACAAAGCTGTTCTCATACAAGCTTGCATTTGAATGCACTAACAATGATCCGTCAGATCTTTTTAATGACTTATGGTTGAGTTTTAATTTTGCATGCATTAATTAACCATTTGAGAAACTTAGTGAAAGAATGAAAAAAGAAGAGGAATTATGACAGCCATATACACATATGCAGATCTGAAATGAAATAATAGACAACAAACCATAACACACAGATTGATAACGAAGTTCGACACAACTTTGCCTACGTCTCCGGACCTTTTTCTCTGTGGGGGAGGCTTCTTTATTTCTGTTCAAAAGATCAAAAGTACATCACTGTAATTCCAAATGGCTACAAGACTGATCTGTTCATGTTCTTCCAGATCTCTAGAACCATGCAAAGAAAACGGCACGCAAAACGAATGTCTGGAGCTCCCAGAAATGGTCCGACAACGTCTCCTCCTCAAAAGCTTCTTTGCCTCCAAATGGATTTGGCTTGTCTTCTCCTCAGCATAACTCTGCTCTAAATTCCCTCCTATGGCCTCAAACAGGCCTGGGTTATATATCTGGGAAGTTGGTTACTCATCTCCAACTTCCTCCCAAAAATTAGGCTCCAAAAATGCCCAATATCTCCCAAAAATGGAGAAAAACCATTAAAAATAGGTCTAATTACAATTAAAAACCAAAAATTGGTTATAAACCCACTTTATAGTTATAATAGGGCATTAGGCCCCTTTTTCTCGGCGCACGCCCCCTTGAACGGTCATATGGGGGGC